>QXTE01000065.1:6162862-6264738 GCA_003942145.1 Platysternon megacephalum | reverse complement strand
AGGGGAAGGACGGGGAAGAGGGGCGGGGGAAGAGGGTGCAAGTGGAGGAGGAGGAAGGACGGGGTGCAGGGGAGGGGGGCAGGGGAGGAGGAAGGATGGGGGTGCAGGGGGAAGGATGGGGAAGGGGGTGTAAGGGGAGCAGGGGGTGCAGGGGAAGGACGGGGAAGAGGGTACAAGTGGAGGAGGAGGAAGGGCGGAGGGGAGGGGGGCAGGGGAAGGACGGGGGGTGCAGGGGAGGAGGAAGGACGGGGGGACAGAAGGGCGAAGCCGGGGCCCGGCACTGACCTGTCACGCTGGCCTGGGTGACCCGCTGGATTATCGCCTTCATGGTGCCGAGGTCGCGGAGCCAGGCCCGGCCGAGGATCAGCGCCGGGATCCGGGATCCGGAATCAGCGGCCGCGGCCGCCCCCTCCAGGCCGCAGCGGGCACTGCAGCAGCCCGGCCCCAGCCCTGCCGGGAGCCATCGCGGGGGGGCCGCCCGCAGCGGGTCGGGGATGAGCTCTGCCCCTGGTGGAGGGAGGGGAACGGGGCAGCCCCTATGGAGAGAGTAGGGGCCATTCCCCATAGGCGAGAAACGGAGGAATAGTCCGGGGGGAGGAGGTGCAGCAGCCCCTATAGAAAGAGGGATAGAAGGGGATAGGCCAGAGAGGGGAGGAATTAGGGCAGACCCCATAGAGAGAATGGGGGACACTCCCTCTAGGAGTGGGAAATGGGGGGCAGTCCCCATAGAATGGGGGACACCCCCTACAGGAGTGGGAAATACCACTGTCTTCCTTGAAAATGAAATCAGGATGTTTGCTCAGGTACAAAGCTCAGGAGAGGATCTTGCTTCACAGCTACAAAGCCAGTCTTGGACAGGAGAGCAGGCTCTGATGCTCTGACAGTCAGCAGAAAGGCTGCTATTGATCCTGGCTGTTTTTAAGGGAAAGGATATATATACACAGGTGAGAGATCCTGGTTTTAGCTTTGTGATTGGTTTTCCTCCACATTTATGTTAACACCACTCAAGTGACCACATTAAACGGCGCTCTGTGCATGCCGCTATTCTGTTGCCACAGAAATGGCCACTTTCACCACAAAATTCCTAAGAGTCATTTTGCTGCCACTTCCCGGTGGCCTTTAGCTTACCCACTTGAGAGCATATGCTAAGGGTGGTTTTAAAGATGGAGCAGAAGGCATTGAGGTGGTGAGCCTTTTCAAGTTCAGCACAGCACTGAACTTTAAGGATGATACTAAGTATGCCACCTAGCCCCGCAGTGGACCTGCCCTCTGAGAAATTGGGATGGTCTTCTCTGACTTTGGCCAGATTCTGGAATACAAAATGTTAGCCAAAGAAAGAATGCCACTACGCTGTCATAAGCCATCGTAGTTCAAGCCCATCAATAACTGAGCCAACCTTGGGCCCTGAAAAGCTGAATCTGAGCTTTGTTAAACAAAAAAGAAAGGCACGTGACTTTTTCCATCAGAAGTCAGCCTTGAAAACATGAACCCACTATGTTAAGGGAAAGAAGTAAGACTTAAAGGACCTAAAGTGCCCACCCACACAATTAGTCACGATTGGAGAGTTTCCTAAAGAATAAGTTTACTACCCAGCCCAGATTGGCAGACCAGCCATATGCAAAGTAGTGGGATAATCACAGAATTTGGGAAAGGAAAAGCAGTAAAAAAATTATTCACAATCTATCCAAAAACTGCCAAGGCCAGCTCTGCTTGTTAGTGGTCAACCCTCTCTAGAAAGCAGTCACTATTGCCCAAGGAAGTCCCTTCTTTCATTCCCCACCAGTGCCAGGTGTGCATTGGGGAGACACAACATAGTTCTTGTAAGCCCCACGCCCCACCCCACTCTAACAGCACCATATGGAGACAGAATCAAGATGCTGCTACAGTAAGTAGGAATCCTCTCACTACTGCCTCCTGGCTTCCTCCCTGCCATACCTGCCCAGCTCCACACTAAAGCCATTCCCATCACAACCCCTCCCACCAGCCTGGAGGAAACCTGCTCTCATCTTCCAGGAGAGACCTCCCCACCTCAAAAACCAAGAAAACTCATTCTCCAGCTGACCACCTAGTCCATCACCAGAAGGACCCATCTTCTACCCAACCAAAGACTGCAAAACATTGGTGCTGGCACCACCACTAAAGCAAGGAACAACTGACAGGCAGGGGAGTCACTCTGAAGAGTCCCAAGTGTTGAGAAGGGAGGAAGCATGAGGTGGCAGAAATATGAACTAATTAATTCTTGGTGGTGGATTTGAGTAGGTAGGGGCAGGGCCTGGGAAACAGCATGGAACTAATGAATTGTGTGTGTTCAGAAGATGGGAAGTAATTTCTCCAAGTGAAAGTCATATCTAACCTTCACTGAGTCTACTGCAAATGGGTTTGGCAAGCTCCACATCTGACAACTGAGGTAGAAAACTGGAGGGAAGGCTGTGGTAAAGCTTTGTCATCACACTTCTATCTGAAAAATGTCTTTGTGCTTTCGATAGCACTTTTTGTCTACTGGGAATGGGCGACAGGGGATGGATCACTTGATTACCTGTTCTGTTCATTCCCTCTGGGGAACCTGGCATTGGCCACTGTTGGAAGACAGGATACTGGGCTAGATGGACCTTTGGTCTGACCCAGTATGGCTGTTCTTATGTTCAGTTTCCCTTGTTCACTTGGTTTTTCAGGCAGTTAACAGAGAGAGAGAAACCATGTACAAACAGGAAAAAATAGATCAGCCTGCAAAAACTGGCAGCAGAACTCAGGGTCAAGTAGTTGTACCTGAAACTACTTGTAATTCTTTTTTAAATGACTAGATTTCAAGTTGATTGTGTCCCTTTTAAAGAAAAAAAAGGTGGATAAGGACTTGACCTGGTTTATAATTTAAAGTGTGTCACACAGTTATTTCGGCAAAGAAAGATGATGCATTTTATTAGCAGGCTAAATAGAAAGACCCATTTCCCCTCCACAATTACTCTCTAACTAGGTCTACATGCTTCTTAAAATACAGACTTCAATTTAAAAGGTGTTTATGGAAATCTGCCTTTAGTTGCAATAATACAGTCTTCCATGGAAGACTGTAACTAGATTATTTAACCCAGTAAGCTCCACCCCCTTACTAAAAGCTTTCTTTAGCTGTTCATTCACCATTTCACAGAGCAGCACAGACACTCCTGTCAAAGTAAATGCAAATATCTCCACTGATGGACTCATCCCTTACCTACACTACATACTAGCAACTGTCAATGGTCATGTATAAGGCTTCTTGTGTTATAGAGTTTGACTATCCTGAAGGTAGTACACACTTAGGTGTTTTTTGTTTTAAAGTCCTTGGAAATACCTCAAGCGGGAATTTATTTTCCTAAACAAAGTTGATTTTTTTGTCCTGTTTCAAATACTGCTCAATTCATGGCTTTTCTTGTAGTTTTTTAAAATCTACTTCACTTTAAACAATGTCTAATTGTAATAAAAAATGCATTACTTGTGGATTAGCATCACTGCTGTCAACATGGATTTGGGAATACTGATTAGTTACTTAATACTATAAATCCAGCAGAGGAAGCACGAAACGTCTCAAGCACCTGCCTTTTCAAAGTTTCTAGTTTTGTGATTAATCCAGATGATGTTCTCTCCTCCCTCCTCATTATAATTTTAAGATTTTTTAACTACTGCAAAACAATCAAGATTTGAGATTAAAGATTTTACTGTGTTCCCAATCTGAAAAGTTATTCTAAAGATAGCATGTCACATTTACTGCTCTAGGATTTCCACATCATGTGTGTTCAATTAGTAAGTTTAAAAAAAAAAGTTGCTTCCATAGCTGCTACTGCTATAAAATCCTGCTGAGCTCTGAAAATTAAACTCAGTTCTTTCCAGTTTATTGATCTTCTCTAACCCAGATGAGATGTAATACAGTGGTAGTGAAGGTACAATTATGGCAAACACCTCATTGGTAAAGATTCTGTAAATGGTACTTTGTAAAAAGACATGATCAACTTGAAGTCTAACCTAAGTAACTTCAAGTACACCTGCCCCATGTTTGTAGTTTATGTGCATCTCTCCTCCACTGCTGTATGAAAGAGCCACAAACACAAGGAAAAATGTCAAAGCACTAGATGAACAAACTGAAAACAGAAAGATATTTCTCTGCTCTTTTCAGTTAGTGATATCAGATGTTACCTGTAATACAAGGCAGCTAGTCAATGTTTGCACAGTACTTTGAGTATGGCGAGTGCCAGGTAAGTGTTACATATCAGTAGTAAATAAAATCAATGTTCAGGCATAACTTTGATTTTTATAGTAGGGCTTCTTAACAATTCTCTTGCTGAAGTTCCAGCCAGAAAACAGACCAGCTGTCTCCCATATCTGTGTTGTCTCTGCAATGCTAAGAGAAATAAAAATACATTTACCAGTACAGTAACTCTGTATACACACAGAGGTGACTCTGAATACAGAGTGAGCTGATCTGTGGAGTAAAGTAGTGTGATTCTCACTGAGGTGTTCAGATGGGAACCACACTTTTAAGTTGTTGCTAATGCAACTTTACATATAAATAAATTGCTTCAAGAAAGTGACCTGGTAGAACAGTTGAGTCATGAACACGGACAAAGCTATTGGTGAGTGCAGTTAATATTGGGCACTACTTACACCTTTAACTTCACTCCTTTAGGAAAAGAGATGAAACAGATGAGTTACTCCTATTGAGTGGTGTACACATGAGTCACTTAATTTTGTTTTTAAGAGTTGAATTTCTATATTCCTTTAAGTATTAAAGTTGGAAAATGGGAACGGAAGTAGATAACATGAGGATTCTCTCAAAAGCCAACAAAGTAAAATATAATTCACTTTACTGGAAGAGCAGTTGGTGTCCAAGATCGTCTCACATTCACACTCTCTAAACTGACTCTGTGCAATTTCTTATTACCTGATCAAAGCTAAAGCTCTAGCAGAGGCAATCATGTTACTTTAGTAGACACTACATGGGGTGCAAAATCATTAAAATAAACTTCAAACTATACAGATTTAATTATAGGAAGTTTAATAATTTGTTACAGGGCTGAAATATTAAACAAGTTACAGTTTTTGGGAAAACACTATCTTTAACAGAGTTGAAAAGGTTTACTAGGCTTTGCAAATCATTCTGGGGTTTGTTGCTTTTTGTGGGCAAGAGAAAGTGTGTGCATGTGTTTGTTTTTGTTTTTTTTTAATTGAAATTGAATAAAACCTGCTCTTCAACTAAAGACTTTTCATGTCCAAGCAAGCCATCTTGATGCAAGCCATTTCTCTTGTATACGTAGCAAATTCCTAATTTCCAGGATCTGTTACTCTTTTGGACCAGGTCCATCACTGGTTCCAAAGAAATATTTCATATAAAAGTTCAGTCCAAGTGCGCCGGGATTTGCATTATCTTAAGAAAAGAAAAAAGAAAAGAAAAGAAAAGTCATTCTTAGGCACTCTCGTTTCCCTACTTATGGCTTCCAACACAGTTGTATCAGGATACTGTAACAACTATCTTTTTAGTCAGTTTGTGGTTCACTTAATTGCTTCCCAAAATTTAGGAAGGAATAAATGACCATTTTAGAAACCATTTAAACGCCAATTTTTATGTACTAAATGAATTTGAAACGGTCAATTTGGTACTGGCATCGGAACTATTAGGCCAGAACGCTGATAAATGGCAGGAACAAAGGAATAACCTTGACAAGCTTTTCTGCACTATCCACCAACCAGTTCTAAAACCAGATTGAAATGTTGGGTGTATTCTGGGGAGACTGAAAGCAAGACTAATCCAGCAGCAAATATGGGGGCAAGCTGCCCTCCCTCGTATGCCCCGGGTAGGTCACCTTCAACTGACAAGTCAAAGGCAACTCACCCACTGAACTGGGGCCTAAATACTGACTGCGCCTCGCGTGTTGCAGGCCCCGTTACACGCACGCGCAGTGACGTGTGGGGGCGGGGCTGGAGGCCCGGGCTCCGCCGGCGCACTGGGGAGGGGGCCGTTTCTGACGCCGGCACGAATCCCGCCCACGTTCCGCTGCGGACCCACAGCCCGCCCCCCCCCCCCCCCCCCCCCCCCCCCAACGGGGAGCGACCCGAGCCCCCCTCCCCGCCCCGAGCCCACCGCGAAGCCTGGGACAGGAGAGGCCCGTGGCCAGGAGGCAGCAGCAGGGACGGGCCAGGGGAAGGGCCCCACGCACGGTGCTGGGCCGAGCACGGGGAGCGAGCCACGCGGCGCCCGAAGCCCCCCGGGATCAGCCCCCCCACCCGGGGCGGGCCTAGACGCCCCCCCCCGAGACACATCCGGGCCAGGCAGGCGCGGCTGGGGAGGGGCCCGGCTGTGCTAGGCCTCAGGCGGGCCCTGCCCGTACCCGGCGGCAGCGGCGAAAGCAGCGGCTCGCGCGAGTAGTAGACGCAGTAGCCCAGGAGGGTCCAGGCGCCCAGAGCGTACATGGCGGCAAATCTCGTCTTCCAGCGCAGCGCCTGCTCCGGGCCCATCTCCCCGCAACTGCCAGCAACGGCCGCTCCGACTGCCTGCGCGCAGCGAACCAATCAGGTGCGCCCTCCCCCCAAGGCTACGAGAGCGCGTAAGAGGGAGGCTGGGTCCTTCCGCGAGCACACGCGGTCTCGCGCAGGCGCTCTGTCCTGGCCGGGGCGTAGCGGCCGTAGCCCCGCCCAGGGGCCGGTCCTCCCCAGAGACCCCGCCCCCATGCGCAGTGTGGGCAGGGGACACCCAGAGCTAGGGTGACCAGGTGTCCCAAATGTATAGGGACAGTCCCGATTTTTGGGTCTTTTTCTTATATAGGCTCCTATTACCCCCCACCCCCTGTCCCGATTTTTCACACTTGCTGTCTGGTCACCCTACCCGCAGCTCCCAGTCCCCTGCTGCTGTGCACGGGCATGGACAGCTGGGCCGGATTAAGGCAGGGGCGTTAGGGGCTGCAGCCCAGGGCCCTGGCTCAAGGGGGGCCCCCGCAAAAATAAATCACAGGCGGCGACCTCCGGGCCGCTAAAAAGGGGGAGAGGTGGCTCCACGCGCTGCCCCCGCCTCCAGCACCGTCCCCACAGCTCCCATTGGCCGGTTCCAGCTAGGGGGGTGGTGCACGCAGGCAGCACACGGAGACCTGCTGCCCCCCTCAGGCCCCAGAGACATGCCAGCAGCTGGCCACTTCCAGGAGCGGCGTAGGGCCACTGCAGGCAGGCAGCCTGAGCCCTGCTGCGCCACTGCCGGGAGCTGCCTGTGGTTAGCCACTCCCGGCCTAAGCCTGCACCTCGCACCCCCTCCTCCTCCTCCCCATCCCTCTGCCCCAGGTCAGAACCCCCCTGGATCCCTGGGCTCGGGGGAAAAGGGTGCTGGTATCTTAGCAAAAGTGGGGGCACAGCTGGGTTCAGGGGGGAGAGAGTGCGGGTATCTGGGCCAGGAGGGCCCTGTGGCTGGGCTGTGGGAGGGAAGGGGTTGCAGGCGTATTGGCTGGGGGGGCACCAGGCTGGGCTCTGGGGGGGAGCGGTTCATACAATCATAGGGTTGGAAGGGACCTCAGGTCGTCATCTAGTCCAACCCCCTGCTCAAAGCAGGACCAATCCCCAACTAAATCATCCCAGCCAGGGTTTTATCAAGCCTGACCTGAAAAACCTCTAAGGATGGAGATTCCACCACCTCCCTAGGTAACCCATTCCAGTGCTTCACCACCTTCCTAATGAAAAAGTTTTCCCTAATATCCAACCTAAACCTCCCCAACTGCAACTTGAGACCATTACTCCTTGTTCTATCATCTGGTACCACTGAGAACAGTCTAGATCCATCCTCTTGGGAACCCCCTTTCAGGTAGTTGAAAGCAGCTATCAAATCCCCCCTCATTCTTCTCTTCTGCAGACTAAATAATCCCAGTTCCCTCAGACTCTCCTCATAAGTCATGTGCTCCAGCCCCCTCATCATTTTTGTTGCCCTCCGCTGGACTCTTTCCAATTTTTCCACATCCTTCTTGTAGTGTGTGGCCCAAAACTGGACACAGTACTCCAGATGAGGCCTCACCAATGCCGAATAGAGGGGAATGATCATGTCCCTCGAGCTGCTGGCAATGCTCCTACTTATACAGCCCAAAATGTCGTTAGCCTTCTTGGCAATAAGGGCACACTGTTGACTCATGTCCAGCTTCTCGTCCACTGTAACCCCTAGGTCCTTTTCTGCAGAACTGCTGCCTAGCCACTCAGTCCCTAGTCTGTAGCAGTGCATGGGATTCTTCCGTCCTAAGTGCAGGACTCTGCACTTGTCCTTGCTGAGTCTCATCAGATTTCTTTTGGCTCAATCCTCTAATTTGTCTAGGTCCCTCTGTATCTTATCCCTACCCTCCAGCATATCTACCACTCCTCCCCATTTAGTGTCATCTGCAAACTTGCAGAGGGTGCAGTCTACACCATCCTCCAGATCATTAATAAAGATGTTGAACAAAACCGGCCCCAGGACCGACCCTTGGGGCACTCCGCTTGATACCAGCTGCCAACTAGACATGGAGCCATTGATCACTCCCCGTTGAGCCTGACGATGTAGCCAGCTTTCTATCCACCTTATAGTCCGTTTATCCAGCCCATACCTCTTTAACTTGCTGGCAAGAATACTGTGGGAGACCGTATCAAAAGCTTTGCTAAAGTCAAGGAATAACATGTCCACTGCTTTCCCCTCATCCACAGAGCCAGTTATCTCATCATAGAAGACAATTAGGTTAATCAGGCAAGACTTGCCCTTGGTGAATCCATGCTGACTGTTCCTGACCACTTTCCTCTCCTCAAAGTGCTTTAAAATTGATTCCTTGAGGACCTGCTCCATGATTTTCCAGGGACTGAGGTGAGGCTGACTGGCCTGTAGTTGCCCGGATCCTCCTCCTTCCCTTTTTTAAAGATGGGCACTACATTAGCCTTTTTCCAGTCATCCAGGACCTTGCCCGATCGCCATGTTTGGATTGTGGGTGTCTGGCCCCCTGGCGGGGTTTTAATGAGGGGGAAGGGGGCAGAGAAACAGGAACTGGGTTGTCATAGGGGTTTCTTTAACTCTCTACTCCTAGGGGAATTTTTGTGTGTGTCTGTATTGTTACAGACATACTTGCTAACAGGTATTTTGAAATAAATTACCAAAATAATTGAAACTGGCATGATTATGTAGTGTTATTTTGACAAATAAAATGTGCAGAATTTTAAAATATTGTGCACAGAATTTTTAATTCTTTGGCACAGAATGCCCCCAGGAGTATGAGATGTATTAGCAGGAGTGTTGTAAGTAAGACACAAGTAGTAGTTCTTCCACTCTACTCAGTACCGATAAGGCTTCAGCTGGAGTACTCTGTCCAGTTCTGGGCACTATGCGTTGGAGATATGGACAAACTGGAGAAGATCCAGAAGAGAACAACAAAAATGATTGCTGAGAAAACATGACCTATGAGAAAAGATTGAAAAAAAACTGGGTTTGTTTAGTCTGGAGTAGAGTACACTGAGGGGGGAACATGGTCACATGCTTCAAGTATATCTAAGGGATGTGGTAAAGATTAAATTATTGCCTACATTCTTTGAAGATGGTGAGCTAAGGATCGTTAGCACATGTGACATGGAAATCACTGCAAGACCATGAAAGCTCATGCTGCCATTTTTTACAGTCACTTTTCAGACTGCATTTCAAGGGCGTGGCATGTGTTAAAATTAGATTTTACGCACAGGGAGCTATACAAAGCATTTTACCATTAGCGACACACTTGTGATGTGAAATCTAGCTATAGACACATTCTTCATTCTTGGCTCATATCAGTGGTTTTGAGGATGGAAAATGAAATGCAGAGACTCTTGATGTATTAACAAGTCTGGGAAAAAACCTCAATTTCTCGGATATTATGGGCAAGAAATGTTAGTTTTTGACCTATATATAAGAAGAGTTACATTCAACAAAGCCAATATTAAATTCCTGTAATTACAAGTCAATGCAAGTCAATTTAGATGGTAACAACAGAGCTGGAAATTAATAAAGGTAATTTAGATAGAGTCCTTATGTTTTTGATCAACATAACCATATATTCAGGAGCAGGTCTGAGTCTTAACATGATGAAGTAATAAGATGAAGCATTCTAAGATCTCAAGAACAACGAAAAAGTTCAAGTTCATATTGTACTTTATTGTGTGATAAAGTCAACCTCTCGGCATACATGCACACACGCAAGTTCAGTCCAGCACTAAATATTAATGCTCGCTCTCCTCCTCCACTTTTATTTTTCATCAGTACAGTCCCCCTGGTACCTGATGAAGCTGCTGAAAAGCAAGTTACTGTTTTTTAATTATTTTACACACAGGCCATTAAAATTAATCTAAAAATGTATTAATATCTATATCAGCTAAAACATCCTTGGGCTGCAATGTATGAAAAAAATAAAGATAAGAGAGATCACATAAAAAAGGAATACAAATAAATTAAAAACTAAAAGAACTAAGTACAAAACTCCCCTTGAATATTTGTTTTGTGTCATATTTAAAAGCCTTGATCTCAAAGAGGGAAAGGAATGTAGTTAAGTTTTTCCACACTGTTAATTGTCACCATGATCCCGGTAATTCTTTGCTTTTTTTGTCACTTCCTTGTTAAGTCAAAGTTATGATGCACTTGACACTGCCAACTTTTTCAGATGATCCATGAACACCTGGAGACTAACATCATCCGTTAGGATGGGAGATCCCGATTCCTACAATATTATAAAATACATTAGTAAATAACTGTAAGAACAAAGCAAACATGGTTACCACTAGGACTGTTCTGAAAGGATGTCAGGCTTCAGTGCCCTATCCTAATTGCCTGCTAAATCAATTGCATAAGGATATATTTGGAAGAAGCTGCTTGGTAACAAAAGCAACTATAAAATTCCATATTGTGGATTCCCAAAAGAATATATAGTAATGAAATATTTATTATTATTCATGAAGCAACCTGTGTATCCCTGCCCAGGAGAGTTTACATAGACAAAATAAAGGTAGAGGAAGAATGGATAGTCACAAAATCAAGCACATTGTATAGTCAGATGTGGTACACTTATACCTGGTGGATTGATTCATTTATTAGTCATATTTTTGCTCTATAGTACCAGAGTACTAATGTAAACCAGCTGTGATCTAATGGTATCAAACCACTTAGTGAAGGGTAGATCAATAAGATATTGTGTGGACAACATTTTCAAACCTTACTGCCTGAAGCTTTGGAAGTGCAGCCTAAATCTAAGTAGCTTGGTTTTCAGAGTTGCTGAGCTCTGGCAGCTCCCACTGAAGTCAGCAAGAGCTGTAGGTGCTCAGGACCTAACAATCAGATTACTGTTCCCACTAATTATCACATTACCTTTATTTAGGATCTTAAATTAAAAAAAAATTAGGAGCTTAACTTTAGACATCCAGGTTTGAAAATGTTATCCTGAAGGTGCAAGTTATATTTGTTCATTTAATTGTTCCCTGTTAATCTATTTTAGCTAGTATATTCTAATCAATTGATATTTACTGTAATGAACACATGATGTATGTCTAGGTTATAAAGAAAATCTGGCTCCTCAGAATTGAGTTGTACATTTCTCAGTTTTTAAATACTGTGACTATCAAAGCCAACACCCAGAAATTCCATTGTCAGCTCCATTGTTACATCGTCACAAAACATGACAGAATTTCAAATCATCAAGGCATCAATGTCTGTGAAAGTTGCTAGCCAAGGGAAAAGCAGGAGAGATCAAAAGCAACCCACAGGAAGAAAGCAAGCCATTGTTCATAGCCTAATGCTATGTGATTAGAAAGCAAATAGAATGGGGAAAATCAAAAAATATGTGTATCTTATATATGCACACTTCTGTACTTCCTCCATAACTCACCTGTCCCCACGCATAGAGGTTATTGTGAGTCTGAGAGGGGTTCACTTTAGACAAGAGGAAGCGGGCCTATAAAAAAATATATATATTACAAAAATAGTTTTTAAAATGATAAAATAAAGAACATCAACTCCCTCAGGACTTATCACCACACCCCAGGTCATCACAGCAGTCTGGCTAGCCTTTGCTTTCAGGCCCTTGTCTAGAGAATATTTTTTTCTAATTTAACTTGAACTGATGTCCCATTAAAGTTCAAATGCAATCACTATTATGGATATCACTATGGTAACCAAATGATGCAATGGTTTTCATCTCTTGATCACTTTAATAGCTAACATTTGACCAATATTTTTGGACATCGGTTACTGCTGCTAACTGATGTGGCCGTTATGCCCCTTTTATAGGGGGTGTAATAAGCAGAGAAGGGAATAAGAGGAAGATAAAGCTAAATAGCTTCTTATTACCAGCGGCATATGGACTATACCTATTTTTGTTGCCCCCCCCTTTTTTTTTTTTGAGGCACAAGTATTCCCACTTGTTGCTAGTTGTGAATGTTGCCATAGGCTATGGAAAAGAGAATGCCATGACTAGGCTTCTAATCCAGTGTGATTCAAACCAAGTTGAACTGAATGTATTACCTAAGCTAGATACATTTTGATATGTAACAACCATTTATTCTCCATGTAGTATTTGATATGACCATTTTCTTTTTTGCACCCTTTTATTTCAAAGGCCTGTCCCATGAACAATTTCTAAAGTACACTTTTAAAACAGACTATTAGTGGTAAGGGCTCACAAGGAAAGATATACATACAGGCTGTGCACTTTGCGGGTTGAATTACTACAAAGTTATTTAGTCTATAGAATCAGCTAATTACTAAACCTAAGGCTATGAACTCGCTTCATTCAAAACTAATACACGTGCTCCTGGATAAGGCTTTGCCGTACCTGACTGCCTCCATGTTCAGTGTTAATATAACGCGGCATTGGGAATCTAGTCTGCAATATTTCCTGGGCATCGTCCAATGGGGCTTGCAGTAAATGCTTGAAGTTTTCATATTCAGGCATGTCTTGGTAGCCAGCTTTCTGCCACTGTGCAATCGTCTATTGGAGGAAAAGAGAGAAAGTAGGAAAGAAGTCTCCATGTTACCCCTCACTTTGTAACTTTTGTGTCTTTGCTTTAAAACACTAGAATGTTACAGGATACACATTTTTATTATTTAGTCAATTACTTTGTATTTGTCTAATCCTGAATTCAAATAAAGAGCTAGCTAACAAGATGAGAAACTCAGCCAAATATCTACATTTATTTCTGTAGAGCTGCAAGAGCAATTTGTTGAAAATAAAATGTAAACTATTGGTTATCAAAATATACATTTATGAGGGATATGCACAGCATTGTTAAAACTTGCTATTTCTGACTTTAACTAAGACTTAAATACCATGGCCGTAGTCATTTTCTTGTACTGTTTAAGGCTACAGATACCTGACAACTGCTCCACTCGCATACAAATTTACCCCTTCCCTCCACAGATTTCACCAAAACAGCTGATTGGCTCAAATTGCAACATTACAAGAAGGTGATGATTTCTTCAGACAACACTGAAAGATCTATCCTCCTGCTTGACTCAGGTGTACATACAACTCACGTTCATATTAATTAGATCTGTGTGCATCTCTCTCGCGGAGAACAAATCTCTTAGAAAAACAGGAAGCTGATAACTGAGCCATTGCAAACTGACATGCCTTTAGAGGCAATATTGCCGGGGTATTAACACTGGTGTCATTACACTAGCCCAAGCTTTTCAAACAGCTCATTTTACACACACAGTAATGGTGCAGGGTAACAAGAGAAAGACACATGATTTGCACTTTACCTCGCCAAGGTAGATTACAATCTGGAAGAAAGTATCCATCAGCAGAATTCTGTCAGCAAGAATGCTGCTGCTGTCCAAAAGCACAGGCTGGGAAAGATAAAATGAGACGTCAGTCACCGTGATGCCCTCAGAACTGTATTAAACTTCAAGTTCAGTGCAATAGATCACTGTGCTACAGCGGTACACAACAGAATCAACAGAGTGCTAATCAGGCTGAATAAGCACATTTCAGAGTGTAGCCAATGACACAAGTATCGCGGAACGAATCATCAAGATACCAGCTGCTGCAGGAAATATAATGCGTAGAAAAGCTATTTTTCAACTCCATGAGTTTGATTTGAAATGATCTTGGACAAGAATCTCTCATCGAAAGAATATGATGTTCACTGTATGTTCACAACTTTAGAATTTTAAAAGAATATCCTTGTCTTTGAAATACAAATAGTTTTCTGAAATAATTACCTTCATTAAAGGCAAACCATACTACAAGCTGGACCATTTGTATAAAACAATACCATTTTGATGACTGACTAGACACCATTAAGGATTGTTCCAAAGCTCTCTGCTCAACACAGCAAGTGAATGACTTACCTCGGGTGGTCCAGAGAAAGAATAGGAATAAAGGATGGGCTGGATCATGATGAGGGACTGGGTCAGATCTTGTCTGGCAAAGTGATGACGGTAATAGGAAGATTCATCCGGGCTGTTATTAAACACTTGAAGAAATGGAGATCGTCGCAAGTGGAACATAAACTACATTTACATAGAAAGATGAATGAGAAAAGAAAAAAAATCAATGGATTTTTTTTTTTTAATCTCCCTATTCACAAGTCCAGTCTGAATGTACAATAAGTTACTGCCAAAGTCTTTCCTCTAATTAACTCTTTGGAAGCTTCATCTACCAGTCGTCTACAGCATTTAACTACATGCCAGGGTGTTGTCTTACATCACAACAAAATTAAAAATCATCAGACAATCATAATTGTGTGTTTTATTGACATTTCTGCCTGTAACTGCCTTTTTCCACATTTCCACATTTATACAAAGTGGAGTCCTTACCTGGGGATACAGAGAAAATGAATCTGACAGTCTGAAGGAATTCGGATCATCCTTGTTATATTGTCCAAACTTCTGACACTGTTGGAAGGAATGCGTATATTTCAATCTCTGGGTTTGTTTGTTTGTTTGTTTCTGTCATACATTCTGTATTTGTAAGAATTTTTACAGAGTAACCAAGATAAGAAGAGAATACCAATGGGTAATACAGAGAAACATTACACAATGTGGTGTCTCTAAACTTCTCACTGCTAGAAGCTGGGACTGGATGACAAGATGAATCACTCGATAATTAACCTGTTCGGTTCATTCCCTCAGAAGTATCTGGCATTGGCCACTGTCGGAAGACAGGATGCTGACCTAGATGGACCTTTGATCTCATCCAGTATGGCCGTTCTTATGTTCTTATCACATTATTAATTAAGTCACTAATGTGCTGGGCTGTTGCTGGAATAATGATTGGACTCCATCTTCACTTATCATATTTTAGCATGTAAATACATATCGCAAGCTTCGTACAAAGGTCAGATTCAAAATAACTAAAGGGGAAAAAAATTGCTTACAAGAAATTAATGTTTTTTATTGGATCAGTTATGATCTGATAGCTGGCTCTCATTTAATGCTTTGTATATCACATCACTTAGGCTTCATTATTGCCAAGGTGTCTTGTATGCTACGAAACACTGGCTGGCCCAATGTGCCTTGGCTCTGTGACAGCAGACTGGAAATTCTGCAGCAGCGTCATTGAAAATTGATGGTTTTAATGACTGAAATATGCAAATGAACACTGCAAATAAGTGCAGTAGCCAGCCCCTCGCATTTGTTTTAGTATTCAATTCACTTTTATTTTACATTTACCCCACATTTTCAGTATTGGACATGCCACAGATTTTTGTACTACCACAACATAGCTGCATTATAGGCTATGTCTACACTTAAAATGGCACAGCAACACAGCTTCAGCACTACAGCTGGACTGCTGTAGCACTTCAGGATAGACGCTTACCAGAGTGACAGGAGGAGTTCTCCCACCGATGTAGTTAATCCACCTCCCTAAGAGGCGGTAGCTAGGTCGAAAGAATAATTCTTCCATCGACCTAACACCATCTACGCGGGGACTTAGGTCGGCTTAACTCCATCACTCGGGGTGTAGATTTTTCATACCCATGAGCGATGTAGCTGGGTCAGTTTAATTTGTTAGCATAGCCCTAAAAGCCGTTGGGGCATAGCTGGAGATTTAGGCAGCTGGGACTTTTGGCCCCTGTAGAAGAGTTGGAGGCAGTCTGGAGTTGTAATATAATCATGTGGGCTAGAGGATTCTGCTAAAATGATCAGTAGTGGAGTAGTTGATGTTTCTGGGCTGGTCTACACTGGAAACTTACATCGGCATATCTATGTCTCTCAGGGGTGTGACAAAAATCTATATCCCTGAGAGTTGTAGCTGTGGCTAACCCCCAGCGTACACAGCACTAAGTTGATGGAAGAATTCTTCCATTGGTCTAGGTCAGGGGCGGGCAAACTTTTTGGCCTGAGGGCCACATCGGGTTTCGTAAATTGTATGGAGGGCCGGTTAGGGGAGAGGGTCGTGGCACGACCCCCACCTCCTATCTGCCGCCCCCCAGGACTCCTGCCCCATCCAACCCCCCCTGTTCCCTGATGCCCCCCCCAGGACCCCTGCCCCATCCACACACACACCCCCGTTCCCTGTCCCCTGACCACACCTGGACCCCTGCCCCTGACTGCCCCCAGCCACCCCATCCAACCCCTCCTCTCATTCCTGACGGGGCCCCCCAGGACTCCTGCCCCATCCAAGCACCCCTTCTCTCTGTCCCCTGACTGTCCCCTGCCACCCCATCCAACCCCCCCTCCTTCCTGACTGCCCCCCCGGGACCTCCGCCCCCATTCAACCCTCTGTTCCCCCTGACCCCTATCCACACACCCCGCCCCCTGACCACCACCCCGAACTCCCCTTCCCTCTATCCAACCTCCACTGCTCCGTGCCCCCTTACCGCGCTGCCTGGAGCACCGGTGGCTGGCAGCGCTACAGCCGGGCCACACCGCCACCGTACAGCACAGAGACTGGGTCAGGCCGGGCTCTGCAGCTGTGCTGCCCCAGGAGTTCACAGCCCCACCGCCCAGAGCATTGCGCCGGCGGCGGAGCAAGCAAGCTGAGGCTGCGGGGGAGGGAGGACAGCAGAGGAGGGGCCGGGGCTAGCCTCCCAGGCCAGGAGTTCGGGGGCCGGGCAGGACGGTCTCGCGGGCCAGATGTGGCCCGCGGGCCGTACCTTGCCCACCTCTGGTCTAGGTACTACATCTCGGGGCAGTGGATAACTACAGCAATATCCTCCCCTCCCGTCCCTGCAGTGAGTGTCTACATTGAAGAGCGACAGCAGGGCAGCTGTTGCGTTTTAGGTGTAGACAGAGCCGACGTTTACACTATTTCAGATTTAACCCACTGAGATTCGCCCATCACACTTACCAATCTGATTAGCTGCCTGTCTAGCCATCGCAGTACATCGGGTCCCTCCTCCGACTCAGCTCTGTAGACTCCCAGGCGAGCCATTAGCACTGCAGCTGCTTCCTGGTCAAACGCCGCTTCGATATGTTGGAGCTGACTCTGTGCATCTGCCCAACTGATAATAGGAAAGTTAGTGCTACATACATTCATCTTTACCAAGTACAAAAACTGGCTCATGCTGTACAGGCAAAACACCCTGCGTCTAATCCACCCAGACTTCTGGAAAAATTCAGAAATACAGACTATATTAACGCTTCTGCCATCAAAGAACAATACAGTAGGGATTGGCCTATGGAGCTCACTTTCTGGCAATGGTGGTTACTCGAATGCGTCTCTGTGTACAGGAGTGCTGATACTGAGTGACAAACTGCACGGCGCCTCTGCCACCCTGAGGTATCGGTGCATTGTGCTGCAAAACAGAGGAATAAAGTGTTACTCTCATAAAGAGTTTATAGGGTAGAGTTACAGAACAGCAAAAGAACTGCAGTGCATTATACGTCAAGCCTGAGTATAATTGCAAGCTTGAGTCCCACTGCTCAAGAATGTCACTTTTCAGGGCTGCTGGAAAATATAAGGAGTATTAAGCAACCCCAGAGTAAGCATGGGGGTGGCGGGTTCATTAGCTACTTTGCTAACAGTTGGGCAATAAAGGATGGGAGCAGTTTATCATCCCTACAACAGTGGAAAAATAGCACATGGAAGGAGTTGGCAGGACTGAATAAATATAACAGGTAAGGAAGAGAAGAGAGAGAAACAACAGAGTCATTGTGCAGGGTAAAAACATTTATTACTTAGCTCTTATATAGTGCTTTTCATCAGTAGAGCAAGTAGGAGCATGAATGCAGTCTGTGTGAGACTGTTTTTTCTAGCTATGAAGCTTGTTAATTGGTATCTCATATTTTACAAAGGGACCATTGTAATTACTCTTCATGGATCTACTAGGCAGGTGATGGCTACTATAGACAACAGTATTCTGTAACTGTACATAAATGAGGGAAAAAAAATGGACTGACCTGATTCACCACTTCAAAATATATGGCAAGAGTTGAACTGGGATCAAGGCTACAGATTTTCCACTGACATGTACCTCCAATACCAAGTTCCTGGAGAGGGTTCAAAAGAAAGTGATTTTTTCTCTAGTGCAGGATAAGTTAGATCACTTTAAATTCTGACCAAAGGTAAGACTCAGCACGTGCCCTCTACTGGATCTTACACTTTCTAGATACAAATTAGAGTCCAAAAATGAACCTGAAAACAAATAATTAAATGAAAGCTTTACTGTGTAACAGTTGAAGCCAGATTCAGCTGTCTTCTCCAAGGACACCAGTCATCTCTTTCCACTGGTCAGCCATCCGTGGGATACATTAAGGGCAGTCCTGCAGGAGACACCTCCTCCCTCCCCCCCCATTCAAAGACCAAGCATGTCACCTCCACAATGCACCCAATTTCCTCTAGCCTGGGGAGATGAACCCTAAAGACACTCCCAAACCAGTCTCTCCTCCTTGACAGAACCCGGCATTGCTGTCAGACCACAGGGCTAGCCGAAAGGCTTTGCACTGCTTATTTACTTCTTTAGGAAAGATTTTCCACGTCGGTGACTTACGTTTTCAGAGACGCATGGCCCTTTAGCGTTTAGGGATACACACGGTCCAATAGCCCCTGAGATTTTCAGCTCCCTAGAAGTCTAAAATAGGGTCAGAAAAGTTTGAAAATCAAATCAGTCAAACAAAGTACACATCTGAAGCGACAGAAAAATCAGCCGCTCAGCTTTAATCAGAAAAGACATTGACGATCAGAGGTTCCCAAACTGCTCTGCAGAAAGTTGGCGGGTCACATGGGGCTGCCTTCTCCTCCTCCTTTCCAGCTGCTAAGTTACATTAAAAGACAGCTAAACCACATCCACTAATTTCCCACGGCAGCTAGTGTTGCAGTTGCCACAGGGATGTTGTGGAATCATGAAGGGGAGGAAATGTAGCCCACGTGACTGTTCCTCTGAACGCCACACTGCGATTAGAGTTTGAGAACCTCTGATCTACATAATCAGATTTCAAACAAAAAACACAAGCCCACAATTGCCTGTGGGAGTAGGAAATTCTACTTGACAAGTGTGGGCGAGTAGGGTTAAGCCATTCATCTCTGCAAAGATTAAGCTTTCCCTAAGGAAAAACACCCCAAAAAATCCATTATCTGTGAAAATGACAAAAATCTGGTCAATTTCTTTATCCTGCTGCCTGGGAAAGCCAAAAGCAATAGCCTGGGCAGGCACTGGAGCTATTCAGAGTGGGGAGGAAAACCAAAAATGGAGACAGGGGAAGGGGAGAGTAGCAGAGGCCAAGCCACTCACTATTCAACAGGCTCCCGGATGGGACCAGAGAGAAATCTCCTCCCTTCCAGCAGCCCAAGGGACATGGGTGCTTCAAGTCAGTCGGGCTCGGCACCAAGTGCAGGGATCTGCCTGCATGGAACAGCTTGGAGGGCTGAGGCATTAGGTTAGATACTAAGTGTCAGGATCTTAGAACTCCTTCAAGACAGGGCTGGAATTCCCTCCAAACAGGCATGGTTTCAAAACATACATGCTCTCTAAGGTTGCTGGCTTCCATCACTGAGAGCCACTGGAAATTTAAAATAACTCACTAAAATGTTGCAGGTTGCAAAATAAGCTTAAGTATTTCATTGTTTATATCCTACACAGAACCAGCTATTTAACCTGTTAAATCGGAGTGCTCTTTACTGATTTATCTGATCATTCTGTTTAATCATTCTCTCACCTTCACTTCTAACGTAGCACCAAATGCCATTCGGAATTCTCCACTGAAGTCTTTGCTAAACACCCGCTGGAACGTTTGCTTGAAGAGAGAAGTGTTGAAAGAGTCTCCCATCACCATGTGACCCCTGGGAAGGGAAAATGACAAGGGAACTAAACAACAAGTAACTGGAACAGAATCGCAAAGGATGTCTCTCTCCTACCCTTCACCCACCACACAGACAGACAGACACAATTTTAAAAAGTTTCCATGGCGAATTGCAAAGTAAGGAACTAGCTACTGGATGGATGCATTCCAATCCTCAAATCTGAACATGCTGGCACCACCCTCAGGGGCGGGGCACAAAGGAGCAAGTTCCGAGTTAATACAAAAATGGAAAGTACAGTAAGTGTTTATGAAAGGGGTTAGATTGACAGCCAGGGAGTTGTCCGTTTGGCCACAGAACAGTTCTTGCAATGGCAGTGCAGTCTTCCCCATCTGTATGCTAGAATGGAGACTGGGGAAACCGAATTCTAGGGCTGGAGGGTAGTTCTGTCTTTATCTGTTTATTTTCCAATGCATGCAGTGCACCTAACTCAATGCCCTAGCAGTGATGATGCTTGACACATTACAGAACTCCCCAACCCACAAACAACCACCAACTAAATCCTCCTCTAATTAACTCACCTCCTCAGAAAAAGCCTGAGTAAATGGATAGGGCTCAATAGCGCAGACTGACGGTCTATCACACCAAGGAAGGAAAGGCAACTCTAGAGCTAAGAGTCTTCTATCAAAAACACCTTGCCTCCAGAAAGACCAGCATAGGGACTTCCCAGCTAACTGCCCCAGTAGATCTCAACTGGCAGATTAAAGAGACAGGCAGTCCCTACAATAATCCAGGTAGTGGTTGGCACCTCTGCAAATGCCACCAGCAAGGGTGCTACTCAGTGCAAATTATGATGGTGTTTGGACTGGGGATACGTGCCCACTAGGGACTGCAATGACTCTTGGCACTGGCTTCTTGACTCAGAGAGGCCAAGTATCCGTAAGAAATTATAATTCTGCTACTACCCTGAAGCAAATTCAAGCCAGTGCCCTAGCACCAACACCATAACCAAGCCCTCCTGGTCCCTGTAGAACATTTCATTTTGCAGGACACAGTGCAGGATTAACAAGCACTTAACATTATGCTCATAATGCCACTGCTCATTAATGTGACTGCTTAATCTGTTTTTCAACTCTCCTCTCTGGAAGTGTCCTTGCTAAGTCTCAGTGAAATAAAACGTGTTTGTGGAAAAGACAGCATCCAGGGTTTAGGAGTTGGTTTAAACATTAAATCACCCTTCTCTAAACAGGACATCTGCTTTGCCACTGACTGCATCAAAATTCAATCCATGCAAGCTGCCCTGAAGTACGACCCTGCACTACTGAAGTCAAGGGCAGCTTTGCCATTGAATACAACGGACACAAGATCAGACTGCTAATGCTTAGAATCAGGGAAATGACGACAATTGCTCACCTCCATACATTTATATCAAACTAATCATTTCCTATCCCACTCCTCCACCCCAAAAGACGGGACTGTGCTTGCTCACTGCTCAGGGCTGAGGACATACCCAGTGAGGTTTGCACAACACTTCATCTCCAGAAGGCCAGTCTGATCGAGAGCGCAGGCGTAGATATCAATGCAGTGGCCGTTGGCTGCCGTGCGATTAGCTAGAATCTCGTAGTGCTGTGGAGACAAAGGGCGCGCAGAGCTTTTAAAACATTCCAACAGGCATGTAAGGATTTCCTTGGGTTCTACAGCTGGGGCCGACGCAGCAATTTTCCCCTGGGGAAAGCATGTTCTATTTTAACGGTGACATACCACCTCTAAAGTAAGGACCCCAAATCCCAGAGCCACAGTACACAACGAGCACTGCATTAGAGCTTGCTTTTCACTGCTATGACCTTTGCTACCATCTCCAAACTGCACTGTACATTCAGAGTAAATGCAGCACATTTTAACCACTTAGCTATGTGTCAAGAAGACCCAGGAGGCATTTGGAGACTGACTGGTTCTCAGCAGGAAAAGCAAACTCTCTCTCTCTTGCCGGGAGGAGAAGAGGGGTTAGGATACTCCTGGAACTGAGTGTCGGATCCTTCTGCTCTCCAAATGGCTGAGGAAAAGATACTAAAATACCTTCTTGTTCTCTGGAGAAAGAACTGTGCTGGATGCAGACTGGGACTGAGAGACTTAGCCTTTTGTTTGGGACTTGGCAGAACAAAACCCAGCGTTATACCTAGACCTAGGAAGTTGGCTGAAGAAAGCAGCATCTGTACCCCTGAGGGAGACCCAGGTCCATGTCTGGGCATACAGGCCTCAGGGCCACGAAGAAGCAGCGTGCTTGTCGCTAGTAAAGTCACACAAAGGGGTTAGTAAGGTGAAGCACAGCTCACCAATACAGACCTAGGATTAGCTATTGGTTCCATAGGGGTGGCTTAGACCCGTGAGCTGGTAAAACTATGCTGCCACCACGTACACCGTGACCCCCTAACTAGTTATACCCAGCAGGTCCACGACATCGTTTGTGCAGCAGAAGCAGTGTCTTTGCTTTAGCAGACAGCAAGACCTACCTTTGTAGCCTTTTTCATGAACCGGGCATTGTCCTTCTCGATGTCATGCCAGGAACGAATGGGTGTTTTCAGTTCGTCTCCTACCACCATGCCTGGCCCTTGTGTGGGGGGCCCGCCTGTAAACAACATTACTCTGGCCCCTGTGTTTGGAAATGTGCCCTAAAATAAAAGTAAAGCCTTATTTTAGAGGTGGGCAGATTAAAGGACAGCAATACTTTTAATCTACTTTTTGGGGCAAGGTCTGTGTCAATCTCTCTGTACAGCACCTAGCACATCAGGGGGCTGATTCTGATGGAGGTGTTTGGGTGCTCCCTTCATAAATAATTCCTGCCTTCTTGACATGGAATAGCGGGGATTGATGCATCGCTGTCAATTTCTAAACATAGGGCAGGGCAGATTTCATGCTCCCATTCCAGGAAGCAGGACTGTATCTGCTCTCATCTTCCCCCCGTGCCTCAGGTGATCTATCCACAAAACCAGTGTATGATTCCACAGAGATGTGGTGAGGCCCTGATGCATCTGAAAGCCAAATATTGGTTGTAAATATCTCTGAGATTCCTGAATGCTCTCATACAAAGCATCTTTCAAATATTATTTAAGCATAACTATCCTCAGCATCACACCCCAGGAGGCATCAAGTTGGGTCATTTTCCCATAACAAAGCTGAATAGGTACACCTCTACCCCGATATAACGCTGTCCTCGGGAGGCAAAAAATCTTACCGTGTTATAGGTGAAACCGCGTTATATCGAACTTGCTTTGATCCGCTGGAGTGTGCAGCCCCGCCCTGCCGGAGCGCTGCTTTATCGCGTTATATCCGAATTCGTGTTATATCGGGTCGCGTTATATTGGGGTAGAGGTGTATTTCAAAAATTAAGGGATGTGACAAACTACACTCATGTCTGATACGTAGGGCCCTACCAAATCCACAGCCGTGAAAAACACGTCCTCTCCTCTCTGGCTGTGAAGTAAGGGTGGCAATCCCACAACCTACAATAGCCTTGCGACACCCCCCGCCCCCGCACTTTTTGGGTGAGGACCCCCATGGTTACAACACCATGAAATTTCAGATGTAAACATCTGAAAACATGAAATTAACTAATTTTAAAAACCCCTGGCCGTGAAATTGACCAAAATGGACTGTGAATTTGGTAGGCCCTATTGATATGCAATCAGGCCACAGACCAAGTCTTTCAAATACTGAGACATACTGGCCAAGCACAGCATAACCCCATAAGATTTTAATTTACCAGGTAATCTCACATTAAGAGTGAATTAGGATTACCTCCAATAAACCAACAGCAATTGACAAAGCTACTCCAGTCGATCGCAAGGGTCGCTTTCCCTGAGTCACTGGCCACGGGTCCCTTTGTAGTTCCCCAAGAAGATCTGTCAGGTTCATGTCAATCTTGTGTACAGGCTGCAGGAACCTGCAAGAATTCAAAATGAACAATTATAAATCCTATTGGTTTGGTCTTTGCTGCCAAAAACTGTATCAAAGTAATGCACCTCTTACACCTGAAGTTTTCAAAACAGGCACAAGCATAGATAAACAATTTGATCAGAGCAAGATACAAAGAGCACATAGCATGAAGACTTGGAAAAGCTACTCCACCAAAATGCATAGGAGAGCTGGCCACGGAACGAGAGCTTTAGGAGGGAGTGAGTGACAAAGAGCACATGAGCTAGGACCCAGCACAGGGAAACACAATTTAATCTGGAAACAAACTCCCGCTGTTTTCTAATCATTCATTATTCTGCTCGACTTTTACAATATTAGTATTTGTATTTCATTAGTGCCTAGGAGTCCCAATCACAGACCAAGGCCCCATAGTGCTCGGCGCTGTATAAACACAGAATAAAAAGGCAGTCTCTGCTTACACTTTAAGTACCGTATATACTTGTTCAGAAGCTAAATATTTTTGGTAAAAAAGTGACGCATCGAAGAGCGGGGGTCGGCTTATAAACGGGTCTACACCAAAATGTGATGATTTTAAACTCTATGGAATCATTGAATTGAATATCTAATACATTGTCGTTTGGTTTACCTGGAGCGTCTGCAGGCATGGAGACCCTCAGCTCCCTGTGGCCGCGGTTCGCCGTTTCCAGCGCACCACTTCCCGCAGCTCCCATTGGCTGGGAACGGCAAACCGCGGACACTGGGAGCTGAGGGGCTCCATGCCTGCAGACGCTCCAGGTAAACAAAACGTTCAGGCCCGCTAGCGGCTTACCCTAACAGGCCAGGAGCCAAAGTTTGCCAACCCCTGAAATATAGGGTCGGCTTATGAAAGGGTCATACAGTTTTTGCTATTTTTACCTAACCATCTTGGGGGGTCGGCTTATAAACGAACGGGCTAATGAACGAGTATATACGGTAATAAGTTTTCAAATGCTGGCTCCAAATGGAAATCCAGCCTGGATGGCGCTATTTTTGGAGTCTATAAGAAACAGACACTATGAAAGCTCTATAGGCTGCTCAAATAAACCCCATCAATATAGATCTACAATTGCAAACAAGTTATTGCAATTAGAGAACAACTCAAGCCATCTTACAAAGGATTCCCTTTACGAAATCCGCATTTAGGGGCTTGGGTCCTACAGGTCATAATGTGAACATGGGCTCTGTCCTGCCCTTCTGGGATAGTATGTTTCGCCGAGCCACTTACCTGCTTGAAATAGGTGGCTGTTCCTGAGGCTGAAGAGGTCTTCCCTGCTGAACGGGTAGCACGGGCCTTGTAAGACCCAGCATATCCTACAGGACAGAGGTAGGTGGTGGGAAGGATAAACTTGATTACTTAAACATCAGATCTATTATTTATTATCTAGCTACTGATCCTAGGTACTTATCTAGCCCCCCTTCCCCTAGTATTTAATTGCTTCACAATCTTTAATGTATTTATCCTCATACACCTCTGTGAGTTTGCTATTCTCCCCATTTAACAGACAGGGGAAACCAAGGCACAGACAGGTTAAGTGACTTGCCCAAGGCCACACAGGAAGTCTACAGCAGGGCAGGAAATCAAACCCAGGTCTCCCTAAGGTTAGTGCCCTAACCACAGGACCATCCTTCCTATTTGCTCTCTATGAGACAAGAGTTTGAAAAGGGTGGAAAATGATAAGAAACCTAAATGGAATTACACGTTGGATTAAGTGTAGGAAGAGAAGGCAGATCATACCTGTATTTGCTTAGCTGTCAGGTCCTTGGTCCCTCTGAAAACATAACTCTTGGAGATTCCTTCGCAGCTCAGTTCATGAACCTGGACCATTCTGCCAAATGTGATCAGCCCCACCAGTGCCTCTGGAGGCAGCAGACTCAAGGACATCTGCAGGGATTCCTTCAATGCTTGCAAGTCTTCCTCTTCCAGACACGTGTCAACAACGTAAAGGAAGATCAGTGGGGTCGGAGAACCTCTCTGTTGTGGAAAGAAAAAGGTTTACTATGAATCTGTATATGCTCTCAGTGACACACACTGCCCATCCTCCTTGGGCTGGGAATTATCATAATGAAACAAAATATTTTAATCAAAATGGTTATAGAAATAAGAAAACTCGTATGTCTTTCACTCACAAATATCTATTAAAAGTGAGCAAGTTTAATATCTTGGTTCAGGAATATCACAGTGCTCCTCCTGAACCATAGAGAACAGCAACAACAGATCCGCAACTGGATCAGCAAAAGATGGTCACCGTTTCTCATGACTGGAGGCATCAAGAACAAAGCACAATGCAGGCAGGACAAAGACCTGGGAGACACTTATCTCTCCATTGATTTATTTGAACTAGGAAATTGGTTTTAGAGACCCACTGCTCAGTGGGCTGGCAGGATTGGGCCACAGTCTATAACCACAAGACTAAGGGCTTTGTCTACACACACAGATTAACTCTGAAATGGGTTAAACTAAACCAGAACAAGGCACTCTTGTCCTGGAATAAGGGTGTCTGCATATGAAGTTATTCAGGAACAGCTATTGCAGAATAGCTACTCCGGTCAATTTCCAAGTGTAGACAAACACTTAGAATATGGCTTGTATGGCTTCTATTTAATTAAAATAGAGAACCTGGATGCTAAATGTAAGGAACTGCATCCATTTCCACTCTCCAGTCTTCACAGTAAAGTTGTATACACAGATTTGAGAGGAAAACTATTTAAATTAAAAAGCTAAAAGTGAATGGTTTAACCCAAGAGATCAGACAAACAACAGGGGGTTTAAATTGTGCTTAATTAATCTAAAGAACAACTGCACTTTGCTCATGAAAACACTTCATTCAAGTTATCTTGAATAATTTTACAGCATACATATGTGTTTCAAATGTTTTCTGAGAATCCCAAGCTTGACCATGATGCACTTACCTGCACTATGTATTCGATTGTGGAAAACTGAGGCATAAGTTCTGCTGGCTGATTTATTTCGGATATGCCTGCATACGCTGGAGGGAACTGAAAATGAGAAGCAAGGATTAGAACAAGCAAGTTAACTGTGCAGGTTATTTGAAGAAATGTACAACAGCAGAGATATCTCCTGCATTATGAAGGCTGGATGATGTACAAGGGAGGAAAGCTTTCGAATTCAAGTACGTGTTGCTCAATTGCTTATTTCCTGGTATAGCAGCAAACTCTTTTACCTGAATAAAATGCAGCATTAGTTCTTCACTGCTTTTCATTATGAGTGGATAGCAGTGGTGGTTAGCAGCATGTGTATAGGTCTGAAGCACAATTCAATTAGAAATCAACTGAGAATAGTTTAGTCAGATGATACACAGTGTTTCTGACAGCAGACATCCACTTCCAGCACAGCAAGTTTCATACTCAGAAGAACAAAAGACAATGATGAGCGCTGGCCTCAACGTGCACAAAGAATATGATGTAAATGGAAGGCACAAAAATAACTACAGATCTGCTGCCTGTAGCACATGCGCTGGCAAACAGCCACTGCAAAACTGAACCAAGACTAGAAGAGATGACATTCCACTGCTTTCACATCACACTGATTAAAAAGAAATGCTGAACCGGGTGCACAAAGAGAAAGAGGCCATGGGGAAGGGTCTCATTAGCAGAGATTTCTGCTTATTTTACTACCCTTCGCTAGAGAATGCTATCAATTGAATACTCAATGAAGAGAGAATGAAGTGGATAGAGAAGATAATGAGAAAGGGAAGCACTTTCCCAACCTACCTGGTTTCTCTGAAAACAGAAGTTACAGGCCCAGAGCTTGGCACGATAATCAACTTGGCTATAAGAAAGGAAAGGTGGGACATTTAGTACAAAGGTATCGATTTTACAGCCAAACACCTACCAGACTTTACAGTTGAGATGAAAGAAAATAAAAATACTCAATATATTTTCTTAATTTTAATGACCGAGTTAAAGGGCCTCAGATTCACAGATTTTAAAGCCAGAAGGAACCAGTAGATCTAGTCCGACTTTCTGTATAACACAGGCCACAGCACGTCATCCACTTACCCCTATATTGAGCCCAATAACTTGTGTCTGACTACAGCAAAGCTGCCAGAAAGACATCCAGGTTTGATCTGAAGACATCAAGAGAACATAAAGCATCTATTTCAGAAAGGCATCACTATTTCCCCTCAGTAGTTTGTTCCAATGGTTAATCACTCTCTCTGTTACAAAGCTGTGCCTTACTTCTAATTTGAATTTGTCTGACTTCAGCTTCCAGCCACTGGTTCCTGTTCTGCCTTTCTCCACTAGGTTAAAGAGACGTTTAGTACCCAGTATTTTCTCCCCGTGGAGGTACTTACATCGGAATAAAGTCACCTCTCAACTTTCAGACTGTGTTTTGGGGTTGGTGGTTTTGCTCCCAACACGTAACTAGCTGATAGTTAACAGATGCCACAAGTCAGTGGAATATTACACCTCTACTCTGATATAACGCGACCCGATATAACACGAATTTGGATATAACGCGGTAAAGCAGTGTTCCGGGGGGGGCAGGGCTGCGCACTCCGGCAGATCAAAGCAAGTTCAATATAACGTGGTTTCACCTATAATGCGGTAAGATTTTTTGGCTCCCGAGGACAGCGTTATATCGGGGTACCATTATTTATTTGTATTGCAGTAGGACCTAGGACCCACAGTCTTGGAGCAGGACCTTAACATGCAAGGGATGTACAAACAAAATGATGGTTCCCTGCTCCAAAAAGCTTGGCCCCCTTAGCCCCTGTAATTTTACAGTGTGAAGGCTAGTGCAGTAACACTTGGGTGTACTCTCCTTCCTATAGCCTTTCTTTACAATCACACTTCCTGTTGATCTCATTGGCAACACCTTCCTCCCAATACTTGTCAGCAGACATAAGATCATCATGGGAGTCTGAGAACACAGAAAATGTTTCCTCCCCTAAAATAAAAGCACACCCGCAAACCTCACCTACATCCAGGAGGACTACAGCGTTGATTCAAATTCCCACTTTGCCACCAAAAGCACAGAGATCAGTCTCTTCAGACATTCCTGGTCCTAATTAATATGTAGAGCCCTGCAAATCCGCGGATAACTGCTTTATATCCACAGATGTGGATATCCGTGGACCATTTTTGCAGATTGTGGATTGGCTGCAGAGACAAATTTTGTATCTTCGCAGGGCTCTACTAATATGCCCATCACTGCAGACTCTAGGTGATGGGCATGATTTTCATTTAGTTTAAGTTGCATAGCATACTAACGTTACACAAGGTCAATGTCTCAGTGATTATAACGTAGCTATTTACACATCAGTGCTGGTTTTCCTTTAATAGCTAACCCCTGACCTCGGATAATCATTTGCCTCTGCACCCCATTTTTGCTTCCTTCTCATTCTGACAGCCCTGACTAACAGACTGGCGTTCTTTACTTATCACTAAGTGCACAAGTGTTTTAAAAATTCCAGGACACCTAATTTGAAGGGTCTCTTGGGACAGGCCCTGGACTGAGAGATGGGGAAGGAAAGTGATGGAGATCAGAAAAAATAGATTGCGATAAGCTCTATTTCCATCCAGTGTTAACATTCATAGGTTAGAGTGAAGTCAGAAATTCATACCAAAGCGGGTTGAGCACTGCTTTGCAAGTCTGCCTGCTACAAAGCACTGGTTCATATTGTACAGGCGGCAGGTCTAGGCGTTCTTTCAGGGGAGTCAGTAGACAGGCCAAGGGTACGACCATTCTTGTAGCCTCCAACCTGCTGGAAGGCCACACATTCCAGCTGAAACGCACCCCGTCTCGCTCTTCATTCTGCTGAATGAACTCCAGATACGTCGCCATGGAATCTTCAAGGTTCTGAAAGAAAGGACAGCCGATATGACACATGTTCACTCAGGAACCACTCGCTCGAGCAACAGCACGACAAGGGAGCATATCACTTGGCAGATAGACACAAGACGACAAGATTCCAGCCCTAAAGAGAATACCGTCAAAAGCCTGAATCTCTACAAAGATGGACACCCATCAGTGGGACTACTCACACGAGTAAGTTACACACATACACAAGCCACTGCAGGATCAGGCCCTACATGATAAAATTAGTCAATCCCACAATAAAGGGAGCCAGTATGAGTACATCCACACCTAGGAAGCTCCCCCAGTGCTCTGGCCAAGCTACCAAATAAACATTTAGGAGCCAACTGAAATCAGCAGATCCCAAAGGCCACAGGTAGACCTCACCCTCACAACAAGATTACTCCCCATTAACCATGAGCATCTCTTTGAGGTAAACACCCCAATTCCCCAACTCTGTTGCCAAGCTCAGCCCCACAGCTTCCAGACCAGTGGTTCTCAACCCATTTACTACTGTGGGCCACGTATGCAGCTCTCTCTGTGTTATGTGGGCCGCATCCACACAGTACAGTAACTCCTCACTTAAAGTCATCCCGGTTAACGTTGTTTCGTTGCTGATCAATTAGGGAACGTGCTCATTTAAAGTTGTGCAATGCTCCCTTCTAACGTCGTTTGGCAGCCGCCTGCTTTGTCCACGGCTTGCAGGAAGAGCAGCCCGTTGCAGCTAGCTGGTGGGGGCTTGGAACCACGGTGGACCGGCAGCCCCCCTATCAGCTCCCCGCTCCCCTAAGTTCCCTGTGCTGCAGCCGCCCAGCAGGCTATCAATCGGCAGTTCAGCTGTCCCTCCCCCCACTGCCATGTGCTGCTCCTGCCCTCTGCCTTGGAGCTGCTCCCAGAGACTCCTGCTTGCTGTGCAGGGGAGGAAAGGAGGGGCTAATGTCAGGGTGTCCCCCTCCCCCCGCTCCTGCACCCCACTTACCCCTTCTCCATATAGGGCAGGGAGGGGACACGGACGGAGAGAGACAGAGAGAGCTTGGGGCAGCAGCTGCTGTCTCAACTTCCTGATCCACTTAAAAAGACAGTGCACTTAAGAGTGGGTCAGCTTACTTAAAGGGGCAGTGTGCATCTCCCTCTCTCTCTCTCTCCCTCCCACACACAAGGTGTGTGTCTGTCTCTGTCTGCTATGCTGTCTCCCCTCCCTCCTGTTCGTGCTGCCTTGTGTGAGAGGCTACATTAACAACAATGTGTTAATCCTTGAGGGCTCAGCGGAGTGCTAGTTCATCATTTAGCAGCAAGGCATTCCCTGGGAAATATCCCTCCCTCTTCCACCCTCTCACCTCAACCAAGCTTCACAATCATCATAGCTGTGAACAGTATTACATTGTTTGTTTAAAACGTATACTGTGTGTATATCTATATAATATATAGTTTTTTGTCTGGTGAAAAAAATTGCCCTGGAACCTAACCCCTCCCCCACCCCATTTACTTTAATTCTTATGGGGAAATTGGATGCGCTTAACATCGTTTAGCTTAAAGTCGCATTTTTCAGGAACATAACTACAACGTTAAGTGAGGAGTTACTGTATATATACTACCGGTATGGCCCTGAGAATGTCATGTAGGCCGCAGCTGTGTGCTGACTGGGCCGCAAGCCACCCCATGAAAGGCTTGGAGAAAACTGGTCAAGCTTGCAATACAGTCTGAAAGTCACCCAATGAAAATGTGGGTGGACCAAAGGAAGAAGCAAGTTGTAGAACGCAAGACCCTTCACAGAGGACATCTTGCTGCCAACCCTCCTGTTTGTAGCAGGAAAGGGAGCTGTTAGCCTGAGCACTTCAGATGATCTCTGCTCTGTGGCAGCATGTGACGAAAAGACCCCAAACTATTTAGGGCTTTCAAGGTAGAAATGTAAGGTGGTGTTTTACCTGGAAATCACTGGTTGCCAGGCAGATCATGGAGCGTCATGAAATCCCCCTGAGATGCGGGCGCCGGGCAGCCAGATTCTGCACCGGCTGCAATTTCTGAAGGGTTGCAAGGAGCAGACCCATGTAAAGTGCATTGCAATAATCGATCCTACACCTGACACAGGCATGGCTAATCAGGCCAAAGTCTGTATCCAAAAGGAAAAGGACAAAACATCCTCACCAAGGGCAGGTAAGAAATACATTTGACCACCACTGCCGTCTGGGACTCCAGTAACAGTGGTGGAGATAAAAAGATCCTCAGGTGCCCTTACAAACCAACCACAGACACAACCATTAAGCAGAGGTGCAGACAGAAGAAATGTCTCCTTCATACCCAGTGTAAGCATTCTCTCAGTCACAGCTGGGTTGCGGGTCAGTCACCCTAATGTGAATCCATGTCCCAATCTCTGTCAGAGACTAATTTGTCTGATCACATCTTACAGAGGACATGGCATGGAAAGAGAGCTGAGTTCCTTTAGCATACTGAAGAAATCATCATTCCTGCTGCCTTACCAAACTCTCTAGCAGTACCACCTCCACACTGAACAAGACGAGAGCACCTTCCTGACACATAAGAAACTGCCCACCATCCTTGATACATCCCAGAAAATACAGACCCACTCAAAAGCAAGACCATATTAGTCCCTGTTAGGATCCATATACATGTTAATGGTCAATGGCCCAACACCGTAGCATTTAATTTCAGAAAGGGGAACTACACAAAAATGAGGAGGTTAGTTAAACAGAAGTTAAAAGGTTCAGCACCAGAAGTAAAATCCCTGCAAGCTGCATGGAAATTTTTTAAAGACACCATAATAGAGGCTCAACTTAAATGTATGCCCTAAATTAAAAAACCTAGTAAGAGAACCAAAAAAGAGCCACCGTGGCTAAACAACAAAGTAAAAGAAGCAGTGAGAGGCAAAAAGGCATTTAAAAAGTTGAAGTTAAATCCTAATGAGGAAAATAGAAAGGAGCATAAACTCTGGCTAATGAAGTGTAAAAATATAATTAGGAAGGCCAAAAAAGAATTTGAAGAACAGCTAGCCAAAGACTCAAAAAGTAATAGCAAAAAAAAATTTTAAGTACATCAGAAGCAGGAAGCCTGCTAAACAACCAGTGGGGCCACTGGACGATGAGATGCTAAAGGAGCATTCAAGGATGATAAGGCAATTGCAGAGAAACTAAATAAATTCTTTGCAGCGGTCTTCACGGTTGAGGATGTGAGGAGACATCCTCAAACCCACTACACAGTACTACTTCCTCTCAGTACTCACCACCCCCATCCCCAAGGTTCAGAGCTCTCTCCTGTGAGCCACTCAGCTGCATCTAAACGTCATGACACCCTCACCAGTGTCTCTATACTGAGCAAGAGCCTGTGAGTCAGATAGGCAGGCAGACAGCATCACAAAACAGGAGCTGACGGAATTGACTAATCCTGACATAAAGAAGTTAGCTTATCCTGGGTTAATAGAGGAACCCCTTGCCTCTTTAGTTTTAAACGTGGCCTGTATCCAAGATGTTCACAGAAGGTCTCTGTGAAGTTTGTTGGACTGTGGGTGTTAGCTAGAGAGTGAGGCGATCAGGGCAATATTTTTCAAAAAGGAGAAATTTTAGCTGTTTCCTCTGCGAAAGAGAGTAAAGGTTTACCAAACATTACACAGAAAATGCAACAGTGAGGCAGGACCCCTCACACCAACCCATATTGGGGGAGATTGCTCCATCCCCTCCCCAACAGTGATATGGGAACTCCCATGCCAATCCCATATTGGGGGAGACTCCCCCATCCCACTCCAACAGCAACACAGTGGCCTCACACCAACCCCCACCCAGAGTGGGAGAATCAATGATGTGGGGGGTCCTTGTCCCTCCTTCACTGCCCACAACAGTGGCCCAGGGGATCCTCCCCCCGTTCTCTGAGCTCTAGGGTTGCAACCTCTGAAGTACAAAAACACCACAATATTCAGAATGATCCTGAGCCCATCAAGCTGGGCAGCTGGCAGCGGGCACTGAACACCCGGACAGATTCCCGGGGCAGTGACCTCAGAAAAGGGTCGATATTGGGGAACCTGGACAGGTAGAGCAGCCCTATTCAGCTCCCAGATCATAGAGGAGATGGCCCCAAAAGCAACAGTGGGGCCCTTTCCCCTCCTACAGTGGCCTGGGGAAATTGACCCCATCCCCCACTAGTGGGGATTGCCTCTTCTGGCCGGGGGGACCTCCTCACACCATCGCCCACTGGGGGGACCCCCGCCCCTGACCCGGGGGACCCCCCCTTGACCCATCCCCCACTGGCAGAACCCCCTTACCCCATCCCTTACTGGAGGGGGACCCCCTCCCCTGACCCGGGGGGACCCCCTCGCCCCATCCCCCACTGGCGGGACCCCCTTACCCCATCCCTTATTGGAGGGGGACCCCCTCGCCCCATCCCCCACTGGCGGGACCCCCTTACCCCATCCCCCACTGGAGGGGGACCCCCGCCCCTGACCCGGGGGACCCCCCCCTCGACCCATCCCCTCACTGGCGGAAACTCCTCCCCCGACCCACGGGACCTTCTCACACCATCGCCCACTGGAGGGGGACCCCCCTCCCCTGGCCCGGGGGACCTTCCCCTACCCCCCACTGGCCCGGGGGGAGCCGTCGCCCTCTCCCCTCACCCGGGGACCCCTCCCGCACTGGGGAACCCCCTCTCCCATCTCCTCCCCAGCCTCAGCACCGGGGGCCCTGGCGGGACCCGCCCCCCGAGCACCCACCTGCCCGCGGGGCTGTAGCTCTGCCGGCTCCGCTTCGCAGCGCCCGACGATCCCTGTCCCGGCAGCGCCCGCGCCCGAAAGGCCAGCTCAGCGGCGGGGCTGCCCGCTAGCGAGATGGCGGCGCGAGCGCCTCGCCGGCTACATTGCCCTTCCCCAACATGGCGGCACCATTGCCTGGATGCTGTCGCCATCTGGGCTAAGGGCACCCGCGCCTCGGTACGGGCTTCCGCCCGCATCCAATATGGCGGGCGGCCTGACTGAGGCTCCCGGTAGTGGGCAGGACCCTCCCTGGGGCGGGCCCTTGCGGGGTTAGCGCTGACTCGCCCTTCCAGTGGGCGCTGGCGGATGGGGGCGGAGCGGGGGACGGGCAGCTGTGAGTCCTGGTGATGTGGGCATCCCCCCAGCCAGCCAGCTCTCTCTGCCCTGGGCATGGGTGCGGGCGGCTCCCCGGAGCGTCCCTCACCGAGCCACCGAGCCCTTTGCCCCCCTGAGGTGGAGACCACAGGGCAAAGGTGCTCACCTCCCCACCCCACAGTGCCACCTCCGAAGGGGCCCGCGTCCGGGCACAAACCATCACTCCCTAGGGTGACCAGACAGCAAATGTGAAAAATCGGGACGAGGGTGGGGGGGGGTAACAGTAGCCTATATAAGAAAAAGACCCCAAAATCGGGACTGTCCCTATAAAATTGGGACATCTGGTCACCCTACCCCAGACTCAGAGTAGCTATACCATTAGGCTAATACCACTAGGCTAACACAGGGGTCAGCAACCTTTCAGAAGTGGTGTGCCAAGTCTTCATTTATTCACTCTAATTTAAGGTTTCGCGTGCCGGTCATACATTTGAACATTTTTAGAAGGTCTCTATAACTCTATCATATATAACTAAACTATCGTATGTAAAGTAAATAAGGTTTTTAAAATGTTTAAGAAGCTTCATTTAAAATTAAATTAAAATGCAGAGCCCCCCAGCCCAGTGGCCAGGACCCGGGCGTGTGAGTGCTACTGAAAATCAGCTCGTGTGCCGCCTTTGGCACACGTGCCATAGGTTGCCTACCCCTGGGCTAACACCATCTCTAACACATTCAATTCAACTCAGTGCTCTCATCAAAGAACTCAAAATTACCCTACAACTTGCAACCTTAACTTTGACATTCCAACCTGTTCTATTTAATCATCTAAAGACAATTATAACCATTAAGACAATCTTTGCACCTTCACATACAGTACACCAGACAGAGAACCCAAAGGCTGATTACATTCTCAAATTTTCTTACCTTATCAAAAATACAAGCCTGTACTATATAATATATTTACACTATGTCTTTCAAAAATTACATCAGCTATCCAATACATACTGCTAAACAAAACCATACACAACCATTATTGAAATGTATGCATACACACTTAGGTATATTGATAATATTATCTACTGAAAATAATAATTAATAGTAATTTGCATTGCATTAGTGTCTGTGGACCCCCAATCGTGGACCAGGACAGGCCCCATTGTGCTAGGCCCTGTACAAACATCCAACAAAATGATGTAAATAACAAAATTAACAAGAAGAAGAACTCTGTGTAGCTTGAAAGTTTGTCTCTCTCGCCAACAGAAGTTGTTCCAGTAAAAGGTGTTACCTCACCCACCTTGTCTCTCTCATATCCTAGGAGTTGGGACCAACATGACCACAACACTGCAAACAAAATTGCCAAGTAGCAGGTAAGGCGCTAGCTTCCATTGTGATTTTCAGGTCTTTGATGTGTTGCTTTTGTCTCGTGAACTTGTTCTTTGGGGCTTCTAAATTAGCTCATGTCAGAGAGGAACAAATGACAGCAACGACCACAATGCGAATAATTTTCTACCAAGAAAACTACAACTCCCAAGATGCCTCCTTTCTGCCTCCATTTCCCAGCATCCCCTCTTCTTGGCTTGAAACAGTGTTTCCGCTCCTCCCGTCGCAGCATGTTCCAGGTGCGGCCGCAGCTTCGTCCCACTAGAGCTGTTATAGTGCCTGGGAACGGGGCAGGCGATATAGAGAAATCCAACTGGTACAGATGTGTGTGGGAAAGACTAGAGGAGGTGAGACACGGTGATGACAAAAGGTTTGATCTGACTGTATTTATTTACTCTCCTCCCCACCCCCACCAGCTGTTTGGAACACCCTGGATCAGCCACCTGGCTTCTTTTCCTAGTCAAGCTGTGTGCCCCAGTCTCTGCTTCCCTTTTGTGAGGTTTAGCATATAGGTTCCCTTTCTTTAAATCCACAGCTGGCAAGCAGGAGGGGGACTGGGGAAGGGTTTAACTTTTCTTCGCGGATCACTTTAAAATTGCTGAGGGTCTCGGTGGACCACTTAATGATCTTTCCAAATGCTGTTTGTACCGTTAGCTAACTATTGTAAAGCACTTTGCATAAAAGCGCTATATAAAAAAAACCTTAATAATAATTAACTCTTTTTGTTCTACAAATAAAAGCACCCAACGCATATTTTAATATCAGTAGTCTTACCTTTCTAATGCGATGGATGTGCCCTCTCCCCCCCCGCCGCAGCAGCCCCCAAGCTGGGGCTGGGAAGGAGGGGGGGGTCTCTCCCCCGCCGCAGCAGCCCCCAAGCTGGGGCTGGGAAGGAGGGGGGGGTCTCTCCCCTGCCGCAGCAGCCCCCAAGCTGGGGCTGGGAAGGGGGGGGGTATCTCCCCCGCTGCAGCAGCCCCCAAGCTGGGGCTGGGAAGGAGGGGGGGGTCTCTGCCTCGCCGTAGCAGCCCCCAAGCTGGGGCTGGGAAGGGGGGGGGCTCTCTCCCTCGCCGCCGCAGCAGCCCCCAAGCTGGGGCTGGGTAGGGGGGGGGTATCTCCCCCGCTGCAGCAGCCCCCAAGCTGGGGCTGGGAAGGAGGGGGGGGGGTCTCTGCCTCGCCGTAGCAGCCCCCAAGCTGGGGCTGGGAAGGAGGGGGGGGGCTCTCTCCCTCGCCGCAGCAGCCCCCAAGCTGGGGCTGGGAAGGGGGGGGCTCTCTCCCTCGCTGCAGCAGCCCCCAAGCTGGGGCTGGGAAAGATGGGGGGTGTCTCTCCAGCAGCCGCAGCCCTGGAGCTGGGGAAAGTCAGTTCTTTCTCTGGCTGCTGCAGCCCTGCGCATCCCAAATTCCCCCCCACCCCCTCTTCTCATCCCGCTGCCCCCTCCCACCTACTCTCTATTCCCCCCCCAAAGCCACCATCTCACCTCACATGTGCATCTTCTCCAGGGTCCAGGCACCTAATTAGAGGAGCTACGCCTGTGGGGCTCCACTAATTAGGTGGGTGGCCCTTCATTCTCTCGTGTGCGGCCTCCCAGGCGTGCACCTTAGAGGGAACTATCCACGGACCACCTGAATGGAGCTTGCCGACCACTGGTGGTCCGCGGACCACAGTTTGAGAACCTCTGGTCTAGGCAGAACATCTGCAGTGAAGCAGAGAGAGAGATCGAGAGATCATATTGTTTTTCTTACTCTAATAAACTTCCTTGTTCAGCGTTAGAAGTAAGCGACTTTTTCTGTGATTCTTGTCTTTGTCTCTCTCCCCCCCTCCCTCTCCCTCCCCCCGGCTTGTTCAGAGTGAGATGCAAGCACAAGAGTGCAGTGATTGGTCACCCAAGGGAGAACCCCAAAAGATACGTTTGAGAGAGATTGCTAGTAATTCAAATGAGGAATATTTGTAGAATCCGCAATCTCTCTCCACCCAGGGTATAATAATTCACAATGTGTACAGTGCTGTACATTTTCAAAGCACTAGGTAAGTACTAGCTACTCACTCTTCTCCATGTTCCCCAGTGCACCCCAAGCATTTAACCTTTCAACCTGACACACTGTAGCAAGGCCCATCTTTATAATCCTGAAGACCCATTGGAGGAAAGCGAGCAATGCAATAGTTGGCTAACTTTGCTTGCTAAGGGACTGCGCAACCTTTGACAGTGCAATCATTGGTCTTCTCCACACAGATACCTGGTTTCCAGTGTATACTTCGAAATATGCCTGACCCAAGTAAGTCTGTTTTTTCTTGTCCCCTTATTTTGCCTTATCCCATGCTCAATATTTCCAGAAAATGAATATGAGCCTGCACTGTCTCAGTGCCTGTCTTCGTGCTTAGGGAGTTGCTGCACCCCCAGCCCACAAGGAGATCCATAGTGCATAGCTTGCTCAAATGCTTTAATGGGAAGAGGGCTTGGGATGCTCATCTGAATGCTACGTGCACATACTGTGATGCAAAACATTGCTCGTGCCCAGACATTGCATGCTTGACTAAGTCCTGCAAACCCCAGAGATTCCACAGGGCCCCGAATGAGCTGGAGAGCTCGGTGGGGAAGTGTTCATGAAGGCTGACGTTCCAGATTGCTATTTCTGCCAGCAGTTCTAGACTAGACAAATAGTCTCTGTCTCAGCCCAGTTTCCAGCAGACTGGTGTCCACAACGCCACCATCAGGACTGGTCTCTTTGTTGGCAATCTCAGCCAAGAGGCCAAAGACTGAGCCTTGGAGGTTAAACCACACACTGACCTGGCACCTCCAGCTCCACGTGGAAGTACTTTGGTGGGGTAGCATGGTTGGAATTTGCACAGCTGCAGTGTACACTTGAGGCATACTGGGGATAAACAGAGGCCTTTGGTCTCCAGGGCTGCTAACCTAACCCCTTTCACAAGCACTAAATACACTGAGAATTAAATAGAGAGAAAATCCCTGAAAGAGACGCACACAGAGCATGCCAGCCGGGGTGGGGAGGAGGGGAAGAGCTCATTCTTTGCCAGATAAGGAAACACAAAGCAATTGAATCATTTCTCTAAAAATCAGTTACAGCTCGAGAGAGAATCTGGCTGCCGTTCATGGAATCAGAACTCCGTTGCGATGAGCAGACTATCATTATTGGACACAGTTCTGGTGCTGCTGCTGCCATGAGGTACAGTACAGGGAACATTGCACAGAGCTTCATGTTTCGCACTCTAATGTGATCAGGCCCCTTTAAGCTAATGATCCCAGTTCTGCTTGACTTGAGATCAATGGCAAAACTACCCCCCCCCCCTCCCCCCCGGGATCCGTGTGAGTAGAATCCTTTTAATGGGATTAGAACCATGCGTAAGGGATTCAGGATTGGCTCTGTATTGGACCTCTTATCTGCCATTGAAGAACTGGACATGTAACCATGGGGACAGAATGCCACGATAAAACACCCCCAACTAAATCGAATGTAATAGTTTGGGTGCCGTGATATTACACGATCCATCTGAAAATCCTTGGGTGACTTGCCGGTAGCTGTAACCTGTCCAAATCTTTTACATGAATGTCACCCCAGCTTTGCTGAAAGGACATTGTAAAGCCCTGCCGTCAGATTCAATCAGTTACTGTCTTGGCTTCTGCTGTTCCCTGCTTCTCGTTCTCCTTTCAATGTAAAAACAATCTGGATTTTTTTTCATGTTCTTAACTGATAGATTAGAAGGTAAAAACCATCTCCCAAAGGTGTTTGTGAGCACTTGGCAAACTGTGTAAAATGACAGGAACTGTGTATTGTGTACCAGAATGATGTACAGCCGGCTTAGTCACTTGGCTCCNGCCCTTCAGGATACTTTAACCGACCTTGGCAATGGGAGAAGATCAAGGCTAACTGTCATCGCATTGTGCAGTTTGCTTCCACAGACGATCCTTTCCTTCCCTGGAGCGAGCAGCAGGCAGTGGCCAATGAGCTCAACGCAGAGCTATACAAGTTCCCAGACAGGGGCCACTTTCAGAGCAGTGAATTCAATGAGCTAATCAGCGTGATCCAGGGAATACTCAACAGGGCTGCTTAAAGCAGGGCCTGTTCATTTTGTATTTCCTTACCTTGGGGACAGGAGGTGCAGGCTGTATTTCCTACTGAGCAATTCGACAGCAAAGATCTAGAGCAGTGGCTTTCAAACTTTTTTTCTGGGGACCCAGTTGAAGAAAATTGTTGATGCCCGTGACCCAATGGAGCTGGGGATGAGGGGCTCAGGGCTGGGGCAGGGGGTTGGGGTGCAGGAGGGGGTCAAAACTCTGTACTGGGGGTGCAGGCTCTGGGGTGGGGCCAGGGATGAGGGGTTTGGGGTGTAGGAAGGGGTTCTAGGTTTGGGGGGGCTCAGGGCTGGGGCAGGGGATTGGGGCACGGACTTACCTGAGGCGGCTCCCGGTCAGCAGCGCGGCCGGGGTGCAGAGGCAGGCTTCCTGCCTGTCCTGGCACCATGGACCGTGCTGTGCCCCGGAAGCAGCCAGCAGCAGGTCCAGCTCCTAGGCAGAGGTGCGCAAGTGGCTTTGCGTGACTGTCGCCTGCAGGCACCGCCTCCCCCCCCCCGCCCCCGTTCCCATTGTCTGGTACCCGGCCAATGGGAGTGCAGAGCCGGTGCTCGGGCAGGGGCAGCGCGCAGAGCCCTGTGGCCCCCCTATCTCAAAGCTGGATCCACTGCTGGCTGCTTCCGGGGCACAGCGCGGTGTCAAAACAGGTAGGCACTAGCCTGCCTTAGGCGGTCAGCACCGCCAATGGGACTTTTAACCAGAGCGACCCAGTGCCTGACATGCCGCGACTCAAAGTTTGAAAAACGCGGATCTAGAGCACTCGCGGTCGCAAAGCACGATTAAGACCATGTACCATGTGAGCAAAGCTTGAATCATCAGCTTGCCTGTTCTCTGGCAGCAGGCTCAGCCCCCACACTGCCTGGGAATGAAGAAAGAATTGACTGTTCATGTAAAGGTTACAGATGGATGGAATGTGTAAGGGAATACAGTGGGAAGAAAATTAAATCGGAAAGAGAACAGCTAATCCAAGGGCTGGATGGGCACTGTTTGGGAAGTCCTCACTCTGCTTTAAGGACCAGAGCCAATAGCCATTGAAGTCAATGGGCATCTTTCCATTAACGCCAAGGGGCTTTGGGTCAGGACTTCCTATAGCGTAGTGACCATACTGCCATGTGTTCTCTTTCCTAGGTCAGTTGTGCTCTGCAGTTTATGGGACGTGCCCATTCTTTTGCCCTGGCTTTTTGCGTTGATTAGATTCATGGTTTCAAGGGTGGTGATAATTTTTGATACTTTAAAAAAAAAAAAAAAGGCAAAGCCTTTGCACCCTCACAATAACATGGCTTTTCTTACACAAAATACGTATCATTTCTTTTAAGGAGTTTAGGCTGTTACATGGGTCTATTCCAAATGGAGGGGAGGGATAGCTCAGTGGTTTGAGCCTTGGCCTACTAAACCCAGGGTTGAGAGTTCAATCCTTGAGGGGGCCACTTAGGGATCTGGGGCAAAATTGGTCCTGCTAGTGAAGGCAGGGGGCTGGACTCTATGTCCCTTCGGCGTCCCTTCCAGCTCTATGAGATAGGTAGATCTCCATATATTATATTATCATATAATATCTGTGGCTCAAGGCATGGAGATAGAGCCCCAGATTTTAAGGTCAGAAGGGACCTCTGGTGGAACACAGGCCAAAGAACCTCATCCCCTAACAGCCTGTGCTGGTGTGCTTTAAAGGGACATCTTCTGCGGTATTGCTGTCAGGCTGTCCTTTAATATTGTTTCCAATAAAATAGTGACAGGTTGGTCTGAAAATTGGCAATGTAACTAAGCAGCTGCCATGCCATTAAAGTCAATGAAGTTACACCAGTTGCAAAGAGCTATTACTCCAGCCCAGACACAACTAATGTTGGTAATTAAAACTGTAGCATAGGCATGGATATTTTGGGGGGAAATCACAGGCTGGGCAAGAAAAAGGGTGTGGGATAAAAACCTCAGATATTGCTTTGTACTTAAAATAGTCTCCTTTTCTCTTTGTTATGCAAACCTGTCATAGTGCAACAATAAAAGATCCCTCTTGCATTAGAGAAGTACATTCCTCCGCTGGGGTTCTGGGAAGATCAGTTAGAGTTGTGAGGGCATTCTTTCCGGTTACCCATTTACTACTCTTCCAGCTCCACAACATGAATCGGGATGTGGGTTTGGGGTGTTGTCGCCATGGAGGCGGTTTTTGTCTTGCTGCATATGGGACAATGCAAGCTTTTATTAAATGCTTTAAAAGAAAAAATACATTAAACATTTTACATAAAAATGATCAAATGAATCTGTGTGTAATTCCCTCTTTGATATATATATATATATATATATGTGTGTTGTACATGCCTGCCTGCACACAGGCCCAAGCATCCTCTAAACTTTAGAGTCTGAAGTTTTTCAAAGAGAATAACTGTTGCTTGACAGTTTCTTAGAGGCTGTCAATTGTCCTTGGTGAGGAAGTATCATTTTGAGGTGTTAGCTCTCAGGCCCTGATGTTCATAGAATATCAGGGTTGGAAGGGACCTCAGGAGGTCATCTAATCCAACCCCCTGCTCAAAGCGGGACCAATCCCCAGACAGATTTTTGCCCCAGAACCCTAAATTGCCCCCTCAAGGATTGAACTCACAACCCTGGGTTTAGCAGGCCAATGCTCAAACCACTGAGCTATCCCTCCCCACTACAATAATGTCAAGGAGGGTACTGAAGAGCTGACTATTGAAGTTCTTGGGGGCTACCACAGGGGGAAATGATCACCCCTACACCTGACCAGGAACTTGAACCCTGGACCCTCAGATTAAAAGTCTGATGCTCTACCAACTGAGCTAGCCAGGCTCACAAAGTCTCCTGCTGTCCCCCCTCAAAACAGGATAAACACGGTTACAGAGAGCGTAAGCTTTTGGGGTACATCTACACTGCAGTAAAAGACCCCTGGCACAGCCGCAGCTGGCCCTGGTCAGCTGACTTGGATTTGTGGGGCTCGGGCTGCGGGACTAAAAATTGCTTGGTAGACTTTGGGCTCAGGCTGGAGCCCAGGCTCTGGGACCACCCCCTCACAGGGTCCCAGAGCTCGTGTGAGCCCTAATGTCTTGACCCGGGCCAGCTGAGGGTGTCGAATTGCTATGTAGACATATCCTTTGAGGCCGGGGCCGTCCTTTTGTACTGTGTTTGTACAGTGCCTAGCACAACAATGGGGTCCTGCTGTGCAGTACAGAGAATTAACGGGAGGGATAAAAAGTGCAGTAAATGCTGCTTTGTCTCCTGCCTGGGTGGCAGTTCAGTTGCTGGAAAGCTACAAACAAAGAACATGGCCCAAGCCTCTGTCAGCCACCCCAGGATCTGGCTTTACTCCTCTGCTCTGAGAAAAGTTTGGCTGAGCTCCATTTAATTTCCTCTGGCCAATCTGGGGGAGACAAATCTTTTTCACCAAGATTGGGCTGCCCAGGACAGCTTTTTGCTTGGAGAACTGGCCCCAAAGCCTTGCAAGGTTAGAGCTGTGCTGGCAAAAAGACAAGATGGGGGAAGAAGGAATAAGACAGGGTGCAATTTGTCATGCTGGGAGGGGATGACAAGAACCTTTGTGCAGGGCATCACCATGGCGCTGGTGATGTCATTGGCTTGCCTTTCCTTGTCTGAGCCAATCATAATACCCATTTCAGGGTCAGCAAGAAAGGCTACAGGTAAAGCCCCAGGTCCCATTGAGCTATGTACAGTGCCCAGAAGGGTTAGGAAGCTGGACTCATCTAAATGACCCAATCAAAGCACATTTTTGATGGTCCACTTACAAACTTTCCCTTGTCTTGCAATGATTTGCCCGTTAGCATGCTTGGGTTCTTTTAGTTCAAACTCCCTTTGCATCAGATCATTTCTTTGTCTCCCTTCTGGGCGTCCTTCCAACAAGGATTTTAACATCACAGCTATCCAGCTTGTCACACTGACTTGCTTGCCGCTTTTCGCCCACTTTGAGATTTCAGCTCAGGGGAGGGCTCAGCACATTGATCTCCTGTCACCCGTTGAGGCACCTCTCCGCAATTCTACTGCGTGTGTGCCTTGTGTCAAGCAGAAATAACAAGGCTACGTGTCTGTAGTGGGAACAAGCCCTCTGCAGAAGCACTGTTCATTAGACTGAGCGCCGTCTCACTGTCCTAATGGAGACTCCCAGTGCAGACTCCACTGTGTCAATAATTTGATTTGCAGATTGGTCCAGCCCATCACAGTCATTTCAACACCCTGGTCCTTTGCAGGCTCTGGCCTAAGGCAGCCCAAATTGCCAGGGAGCAGCTTCTTCAAATGAGGATGAGGCTTTTCTTTGAAGAGCTTCCCGTCTTGCTTGTGCTGCAGAAGTCACGGTTGTACCAAACCTCCGCTCCCGCTGGTAATGAAATGGATGGAAATAGACCTTGCAGTAGAAAAGGGGGAAGAGATGTTTTTTTTTTAAATATCATTTTGAAGGCTACAGTTTCAGTAAAATTAATAATCTTCTCAAGCCTGGTCTCTGAAGACCCACCCTATTCTCCAAAGGGAAGACATTGGATACAAATGCAGGACTACCCAGAGTAGGCAGCAGATGGTGCTGTAGGAGCAGCAGATAAACCTAACTAGCCATTGACTATTTCCAGTCAAATGTAACTGAATGAAAAACGCCTGTGAGTCACAGGGAAAGTGGTTTCTCTATCAAAGATCCTGGTGTATCATTACTGATACAGTCTGTAACCTTTGGACTTTTCTAGGGAAGGGTGGCACTGGTAGGTACTGCTAAAGAGCACTGTTAGCTCTGTGCTATCAGTATATGCTGCACAACCTGTCTACTGGAGTTTACTTTTTTCTACCAGGAACTAAAGCAAATCTTGTGTCTGATTTCCCAGATGAGAACAGTATTTGGGTGTGACTATCAGCAGCTTGCATTGGGACTGTTAGTTTCAGATCTCCAGCCTGCTTTTATAGGCCCTCCTGGCCAATGAATTTCTGATGTTTGAGCTTCAGGCTCTTGAGGGTTTGAATGATAGTGAACATCCAGGTCTACTATAGTTAAGGTTTAGACCAGCTTTCTGCTTAAAGCTTGACTCTTCTAACTGCTCTAAAATCAGCACAGGTTTTACTCAGCTAGATAAAGGATTCAGAAACAGTCTACTCAGACATTTTTTTCTTTGGAGGCGGAGTTTAAATCCAGTCATAGATTCTAGATTTAAAGGACAGCAGGCACCCCTGCGATCATCAGGTCTGACCTCCTCGTGCTATTAAAGCTGCTTAAAGATCTAAAGTTTATATGAATAAGCTATTCCATTTTCAGTACAAAATCCAGAATTGTGGTTCCCTCTAAACCAGTGTCTCTCAACCTTTCCAGAGTACTGTACCCCTTTCAAGAGTCTGATTTGTGATAGCAGCAAAGAATCCTGTGGCACCTTATAGACTAACAGAGGTTTTGCAGGTTACACCTCATTTAAAGACTATTTGCTTACAAAAATCAGACATACAAATACAAAATTGTCACAGCACACTATTTTTCAGTTTCTCGTTTTTACCATATAATTATAAATCAATTGGAATATAAATATTGTACTTACATTTCAGTGTATAAGATATAGAGCAGTATAAACAAGTCATTGTATGAAATTTTAGTTTGTACTGACTTCACTAGTGCTTTTTACTTTAGCCTGTTGTAAAACTAGGCAAATATCTAGATAAGTTGATGTACCCCCGGAAAGACTTCTGCGTACCCCCAAAGGTACACGTACCCGTGGTTGAGAACCACTGCTCTAAACCACTACAGCCATGCATTTCCTCACTGGAGTCCATCTTCTCCATCAGCCCGAGGAAACTGAAGGAATTCGAAAAAGAATACTGACAATGTTTGTTTTGAGTTTGCCCTCTCTCATTAGATGGACAGTGGAGGCAACATAAACCAAGTTCAGAAAGGCCCAAATGATAGAAAGCTTGTTCCTCATTTCTTTATTTACTGAAACACATTTTTGCTACACCCAGCAGGAGTTTGATTTCAGAGACAGTCAAATAAAATTAGTAGCACCCCAGGGTTCCCATGAGAATCAGGGCCCCATTGTGCTAGGCAGTTTAGAGACACGGGTAGACAGATGCCAACTTGAAGTGCTTAATAAACCAGTTCTTCCTTGGTGATGTGCTCGAAGACTTCCAAAATACATTCACATACCAGGAGGTCTCTCTCTCATTTCCAGTGCCATCCATCCATAATATTGCACACGTAACAAGAATATGCTGAAATTTCAGCTTCTGGTACTTGTTATTTCCCTGCAAATCAGTTTCTAGCTCTAGTTTGAAAAAAAACTTCCATTGCAGGAGCCCCAGTCTCAGACCAGGACCCCACTGGTCATTCACAATCTACCTCGGCTTGGACAGTTAACCTGAGTAGACAAGACAAAGGGGTACAGAGAGGTGAAATAACTTGCACAAGCGCACATAGCAGAAGTGACAAGCTGGAAGTCATATGTCTCCCCTTTCATTGCCCTACTCTCTAGACCCCATTGTGCTAGGCGCTGCACAAACACAGAACAAAAAGAAGACAGTCTCTCCCTTGTACTTTAATGCTAATGGTCTTTCTTTGAGTAGACAATGGATCCTCAAGCAAGGATTAAAGTAGCTCAGGTTTCCTGAATCAGCATTCCTGTTATCCTCTCAACACCCTGAGGTGAGGGCTAATTAGTCGGAGAAAGACAAGCATCCCTCCACTATGTCACAGCTCATCTGCCTGGAAACTTGCTCCTCTTGAAATTACAATTAAAAGAAGCAGCACTGCAATTGTGATCTGGTCTACTCTTAAAAATTAGATTAACCTTGTTACATTGCTCAGGGCTGGGAAAAATTTCACACCCTGGGCACCGTAGTTAAATCAACCTAATCCCCTGTGTAGATGCAGATATGTCAGTGGAAGAAATCTTCCATCAAGCTAGGAAGAGGAGAGGTGGATTAATTTATGTACATTGACACTACAGCAGTTTTGCTGCAAAGCTGCAAATCTAATCCAGTCCCCTGCACTGAAGCAAGGCTAAGTATTATCTAGACCATCCCTGACAGGTGTTTGTCCAACCTATCCTTAAAAACCTCCAGTGATGGAGATTCCACAACCTCCCTAGGTAATTTATTCCAGTGCTTAACCACCCTGACAGTTAGGAAGTTTTTCCTAATGTCCAACCTAAACCGTCCTTTGTGCAATTTAAGCCCATTACTTCTTGCCTATCCTCAGTGGATAAGGAGAACAATTTGTCACCCTCCTCTTTATAACAACCTTTTACATATTTGAAGATTGTTATGTTCCCCACCTCCTAACCCCTCCACTGAGTCTTCTCTTCTCCAGATTAAACAAACCCAGTTTTTTCAATCTTTCCTCCTAGGTTATGTTTTCTCCAGCAGAGGCCTTATCAGTGCAGAGTAGAGTGGAAGAATTGCTTCCTGTGTCTAGCTTGCATTCCTCCTAATAAAGCCCAGAATGATGATTTTTTTGCAAATGTTTTACACTGTTGACTCATATTTAGTTTGTGATCCACTCTAACCTCCAGATCCCTTTCCGCAGTACTCCTTCCTAGGTAGTCATTTCCCATGTTGTATTTGTGCAATTGACTTGCTTGCCACAGGATCTTACCTACCCATTCTCTGAGTTTGTAAAGTCTGCCTTCTTGAAGTCCATTGTCTTTATTTTGCTGTTTTCCCTCCTACCATTCCTTAGAATCATGAACTCATCATTTTATGATCACTTTCACCCATGCTGCCTTCCACTTTCAAATTCTCAACCAGTTCTTCCCTATTTGTCAGAATCAAATCTAGAACAGCCTCTCCCCTACTCACTTTCTCCACCTTCTGTAATAAAAAATGAACTTGTTGGATAATCTGTGCCCTGCTGTATTATTTTCCCAACAGATATCTGGGTAGTTGAAGTCCCTCATTGTGGAGGTTGTTTGGCTTCTGATATAAATTAATTGTGCTGGAGCTGTGTGAGAAGACCTGGCCCTGGGTTTGTTTTCTTTGGCTATTTAACTATAATTAGGATAATGAGCTAGACAGGTGTGTCGGATGATAATTATCCCTATTGGTTACAGCTGTTTCTGTTAACTGAATTAATCAATTTGTTATTCCTTATTGCTGAATGAAATTGTATATAAGAGCATGCTGGGATAGAATAAATCAGAGCTCTGCTTGTGGTCAAACTGGTTGGTCAGACTTCGTTCCTGCTCCTGCGATGCAACAAATGGTGACCCCGATGTGATTCATGAGGATAGTATTGGTGGCCTGAATTGATAAAAAACCGCAGGACGTCCGAAAAAGGAGGGGCGCGCCTGAGTGTCAAGCGGCGGCTGCAGGGCGTCCGAAGAAGAAAGACGCACATGAACAGAGTTGTACGGCTGGGAGCCGTAGAACGTCCAAAAAAGAAAGGGAGGGGCGCACCTGAAGCCCAGTATCGAGCGGTAAGCTATAGGACACTTGAAAAAGGGAGGCACACCCGAACCTAGAGGTGAGCAATTATTATGGGAACTGCTGCGTCTGCAGAGGAGAAGACGGTGTATGAAATTCTGCCACGCATCATGGAGCGGAGGGGAGAGAAGCTCCCCTCTGATGCATTATCCCGCCTACTAGAGTGGGGACGTACAAGAGGACTTTCTATTTCGCCCAGTACAATATTTGATAAAACTGTGTGGGAGCTGATGGGTTGTGAGCTTTGGCAACCAGTGGCTCAGGGTAACGAGGAAGCCATCTCCCTAAGTCCAGTATGGAAGAAGACAACAGAGACAGTAGAAGCTTTTGCTGCCGAGGCAGGAGTACAGGCGGCCCTAGCTGATCTTTGCCGTGATGGGGGTTCCTACCCTCATTAAGACTGATAATGGCGGGGGATATATTTCACATCGCACTGCCCAGTTTCTTTCCCACTGGGGTGTGCAGCACACTACGGGTGTTCCTGGCAATTCTACTGGACAAGCTATTATTGAGCGTGCTCATGCCTCTTTGAAGGCGCTCCTCTTAAGACAGACAGGGGGGATTCGCAGTGAGCGGGCAGACGTTTTGGACAAGACGCCTGCCGCTCGCTTGTTGAAAGCTCTTTATGTGCTTAACTGGTTACATCTTGGTACAAACAGCCAGGTGCCCCCCGCGATTAAACATGTCAGCGGGATGACTGGGGAAGAGCAGGGTGCGGTCCCCCGACCCTCGGTCAAATGGTTTGATTATCAGCAGCAAATATGGAAAGGACCAGTTGACTTGCTAACATGGGGCAGGGGTTATGCGTGTGTTGCCACTGATACAGGTCCCAGGTGGATACCGGCGAAGTGGGTCCGACCTTGGCTACGTCCTTCGGAGCGACGACAGACAGATGCGGAGGAGCCTCACGAGACGCGCTCAGACGCCGCGGAACCAGAGCCCCCGGAGGAGGACTATTTGTTAGCTATACCAGGACTTTTTTCTGTTTGATCCTCCGTGAATGAGTTACATGCCTGAGATGATATTTGTGCCTGAACAAAATTTGTGTACAGGCATTTAGTGTACCATGCAATTATTATTATTTAGAATTAAGATTTATGTTTTGTGATCTTTGTTATGTTTTGTGTTGTCTGTTTTCTGGCCAGAATCGTTGTTGTGTTGTCATGTGGTTTGATGTATCTTTCTTTAGACCCCCCCCACCCTCAGTGTCAGTTTGATCACCTGACAGCTGAAGGATGTTTTTAAAAAAAAAAAAAAAGGGGGGGGGGGGTCTGCAGAATTTTCATCATTTCTGTTTTTTTGGTTTTTGTTCGTTCGATGTTTTTTGAATCATGTTAAGGATTGTATGGTCATATAGGTTGATTTTATAAAGCTTTAATTCTTTGATTTTTTTTATATATATATATAGCGTTATATTGTTATGAATTGGGAATGTTTTCCTTTCCTTTTTCTCCTTTTGAATTTGAATACAGGGGGGAGATGTGGAGGTTGTTTGGCTTCTGATATAAATTAATTGTTCTGGAGCTGTGTGAGAAGACGTGGCCCTGGGTTTGTTTTCTTTGGCTATTTAACTATAATTAGAATAATGAGCTAGACAGGTGTGTCGGATGATAATTATCCCTATTGGTTACAGCTGTTTCTGTTAACTGAATGAATCAATTTGTTATTCCTTATTGCTGAATGAAATTGTATATAGGAGCATGCTGGGATATAATAGATCAGAGCTCTGCTTGGGGTCAAACTGGTTGGTCAGACTTCGTTCCTGCTCCTGCGATGCAACACCTCATCATCACCAAGTCCGGTGCTTTGGACGATTTTGTTAGTTTAATAAAAGCTTCATCCACCTCTCCCTCCTGGTTAGGTGGTCTATAGTAGACCCTTACAATGACACCACACTTGTTTTTTACCCCCTTTTATCATGCCCCAGAGACTTTCAATAGGTCTGCCTCCCACTCTGTGATACCAACTGTCATAATTGTGATTATTCACTAGTATTTTTAGTTCTTCCTGTTTAATTCCCTTACTTCTTGCATTAGTATACAGACCTTTAAGATGTTCATTAGATTTCCCCTCTATATTCCCTCTAGACTCTCCTTTGTCCCAGCTTTGATTGCCCATGTTCCTCCCAGATTCCAACCCTTCATCCAGGTCTCCATGTTACAGACTCATCTGTGGGCTTTTGTCTGCTGCCCCACTAGATTAGCAGGTCTGCATCCAAAGATACTCTTCCCTTTCCTTGATAGGTGGACTCCATCTTTGTTCAGCAGTCCTTCTCAGAACAGTATCTTGTGGTCAAGGAAGCCAGTTATCCTGGCAACACCATCTGGGTGGTCACCATGTGACCACCATGTGTTCACCACGAGGATGTAAATGTCTGTGCCTGGCCCCCTCCCCTTGACCGAAAGGATCGATGAGAACACCATCTGCGCCCCCATCTCCCTCACCCCTATGTAAATATCAGAAACAAAACAAAACAATCATTACAACATCTCTAAATAAGTTAGGAGTTTCTTTACTGAATAGCTGGCCAATTGTGAGTATTCCATGGGTCTCCCAATCTTTGGTTCGTGATTTGGGTGAAGAGCTGGATCATTTGCAATGGGTGTCACTGGCGAAGGAAAAGAGCTTATCTTATTTCTAGTTCTATCCCAATCCCACAGAGAAGCCTTTGCTAAAGGATGTGTGTACATTTCTGGAGGGCGTGATTTTACATTAATCCATGGTAAACCAGCAATGTGAAATACACTCTCCTACCTGTAAGACTAGACTGTGGAGATTTTTTTAAAATCTCACTGTCATTCTAGTCAAAGACTTTGCTTTATCTCTGTTATGTGATTTTAATCCCCAAAATGCACTGACAACGATTAACGAATGATCTCTCTGGCTGTTTGTTGAGTGAAATGAAAATCTTAAATGACCCTCAGTTCTGGGTACCCACAGCCAGGTTCTACTGTAGAACCATAGGGCTAGAGAGGACTGCAAGAGTCATCTAGTCTAACCCCCAGTCCAGATGCAGGATTTGTTGTGTCTAAATCATCCGAGACAGATGGTGATCCAACCTCCTTTTGAAAACCTCCAGTGAAGAAGCTTCCACAACCTCCCAAGGCGTCTGTGCCATTGTCCTACTGTAATAGAAGTAATGAAGAAAACGAAGACCAAATATACCTGAGGATATTCAAATAGCGTTTTATTTAAAAACACTAGAGGAGGAGAAGGAAGAATCAATGAGTGATGCTTGCCAATGTGCTCAGAGCCTGTGTTATGCAACATTTGTCTCCAACCAGACTTTTGTTACCACTGGGGTAAGGTGCTGCCTTTAGGGACTGTGCTCTCCGCTCAGTATTACTGCTCTGAACATTGGAGTTCTTTGTAAACATTAGAGCTAGCGACTTATTTTTTCATGTTCAAAATACATCTTTCAGTACAGAGCTATATATAACCCTCCAAGATTTTCTATTACATCCCAGTCCTTTTGTCTGTCAAGTCACCATGCCTTCCTTTTTGGTGTGAGAATGGGGATAGGTTGCCATCAATGACTTGACCTCAAGTAGTGCATCACTTTTGGTCCATTATCAGGACTGCTAACAAACCAATGTGTTGCTTCTCTGCATGTAATTAAAACAAATAAACGCCATGTCTTGAAGTTGCTCACAAAAAAACGAGTCCACGATTAAAAAGCAAACTGGTTCATGAAGGTAGGCTGCAAAGAGTGGGTACAATCCATGGTTCTTATCTTGCCATCAAAATTCTAGCCACTCTGCCATATAAATGCAGTTTGATGGAGAAATCTCACCACCTTCATGGCAGTCATCAAAGACCTGTGGTAAAATGAAAGCAGATATAAGTAGAAATCCTCACAATTGGAAGTAAAACACTGAAATGTTTCCTCCACGGAGGGATAGAATGAACACAAGACTGGGATCCAGGAGATCATGGGATCTAATCCCAACCCTGATAGAGATTATTATTTATATTACACTAGCACCAGAGCCCCACTGTGCTAAGCACTGTACACACAGTGATTTATAAACTGTCCAAGGCCAGGACAGTCAGGTAGCAGACAAGACAAAGGGGTACAGATAGGTGAAATAACTTGCCCAAAGGCATACAACAGGGGAACAGCGCTGGGATTAGAACCCGTTTATGACTCCCCATTCAGTTCCCTATCCATCAGACAAGACCACAGTGCCATCACAAAGAACAGGAATAATCATCAGCTAGGCTGGGGCTTTGATGTGCAAGAAATCATTACATCAATACAAAAAGCCCATTGTAAAAACTCCATTCACACATTATACCAATAAATGAGTTGGCTGAGGGTAAAGATATTAAAAATGAGAGAGGGGCCAGAAAGAAGCTAAATGGACATTGTCCGGTTAACACCCTGGTTTGAAAATATTTCTTACTCACGTTTTCAACGCCTTTGATTATTACAGCTAAAGAGTTTTAGAAGCATTTACTGTTTATTTCTGCTTTTTTACTGCAAGGCTTTTTGTAGTTCTCATCTTGGACAGTGAAAATAAACTAGGTAGTGTCACTTTTTGGTTCCCATGCATTATAACAATGCAACAATGTTTGGGTTGTCACTCAGCCGGGGCATGTGCTTGTATAAGCTTCCCATTGGAATTAAAAACAAACAAACCAAAAAAATTATTAAAAACAGTTTTTACTGGTCTTAGATCTCCCAGACATTTGTGTATAAAAACTACATTTTGGAGCATGTTTGACTTGACAGTGTCCTTTTACCATGCAATCAAGGGAGGAGATGCAATGTGTAAATAGGAAACATCATGGGCTAAATAAAAGTATCAGTCTTTTATTTACTCCATAGCCAAGGCATTTGTGCCCTCCACTGACTTTCTGAAGTCAATGGGGGACTACTCCTGTGTGTAACGTTAAGCACGTGACTAAGTGTTTGCCAGACCCGGGTCTACATTTGTAAGTCCTTCTTCCTCCATATACACAATAAGTAACTTACTGGGCAGAGTCCACAGGGTGTTCGGATTAACCCAGTGGGTTGGATGATAGGATTGACAGCTCTGTACAATTTCATGTGTCCATCCACACTGCCAACTGTCCCTTCTTTTGCGGCAATGATGGTCATCTCCACCTTTCCATCATATATTAGTGTGTTTAAAATAGTTTCGATATCCTCCATTGACAATTCGACCTAAAGGCAATTTTGTATAAAAAAATATTGGTAACAACTAGAGAAAAGGTGTAGCAATAACTCCCGCGGAAAGGAAAATAAACTCTTATTTATTAATGGTGACATTCATCCATCATTGCTAAGACTTTAGAGGTCTGGTGTAGCCTTGATACAGGCACGTAATTCACTGAATCACTGCAGTTATGCAGAAAAGAGGAGAGCAAAGCGAGATTTTTACCATTTTTCTACAGTTCTTTTAAAGTAATGCTGGGCTTTCAGATAGATTTTCCAAGTGGGATTTCCCCATACTCCTCAAGTGTCTGCAATAATTCAGATACAATCCAATAATCCTATGATGATTTGGGAAATCTAAGTACAGTTTATGAATTCTGTTTGAGATTATGAACTATGGTCAATCGTAATGTTTAACCCTTATGATTATCATTATGATGTTCTTGCCTCTAAGGAAACAGGGAGGAGTGCCAAGTGTCTATTTCTGAATAGGATGGCCTTTAGAGACCATCAAAACCTGAATATAATCTTGCCCAAACAGAACAGGATGGCTGTATCCTTAGGGAAACAACTTTTCTCATTTGTCTGCATACAGTTAAGGTTTTAAGGAGTGGGAAATCCCCAGAAAGGGGACAAAGAGAGGTATCAGGGCAGGAGCTTAAAAACACAAAGGGTGAGAAGTTGAAGAAGGACTTAGAGGAAGACAGAGGAATAAAGGGCCAGGTGTCATGAGCTAGGGGAAACCTTGTTGATTGTCAGATCAGCTGGAGCTGAAGGACACTGATTGAAGGGGAGAGACAGACACACACACACACCCCATGATTTGGAGAAGCCTTGAGCTGGAGGATTGCAGTTCAACAGAGAGCACTTGGACCCTGAAGAGACACTGATCCAAATCCCATAGAACTCTCAAGAGTGGTGAGGAAACTGAGGCAGGGAATGGCACACAGGCATTTGTTGTTGTTATGGATCTGTATATTCCATGCTGTCTAAAGCAGAGCAACTGTTTTTAGAAGTCCTTTTACAAAGTCTGTGTCTAGTCGTTCCAACGATCATGCGTCCCTGAAGGTGACAACTGTAAATCAGAGTGTTCACAAGGTGAAAGCTCTGGGAATGGGCGTGCTAAAGCTACTGAGATATCTTGGGAGTCAGCACCGGTCGTAGGGCCAGGACAGCAGGGCCATGGGGTCCCACTTCCAGAAAGGACACCAGACAGAGTCTGCACCCAGGAAGGGTGCCAGAGAGGCCACAGCCAGAGAGAGCGGCTAAACCAGAGCCTACCCAGTGAGCAACGGGAGCTTTCGAGCACATGGATCCAGCTGAGTCCAAACACAGCAGCCTGGTGAGTGTCCAGCAGGGGGAGCTTGACCAGGATTGTGACAGATCTTTACTTAACAGGAAACCCATGGCTGTTTTCTTGCTCTTACATATTATGGTGGAGGTTTTTGAAGGCAGCTAGGAATTTGTTACACATCTCCCATTAAAACTGTGTGGCTAAATTCCTAGCTGACTTCAAGAATCTCAGTTTATGTTCATAGGGAAATTCCAACAGAGGAATTATAAAATTCCCTGTAGCTGGGCTTGCCAAAAGAAAATGGGTCCCAATTCGCATTGACTGGGCATTGGATGCCTAACGCCCTTAGGTGCCTTTGGGAATCCCAGCCTGTATCAGCTCTGGAATGTAATGCAGCATTAACCGCCTACCCCATACACACTGCAATATAAGAGACCAATATGCAAACTTGGATGCATCAAGTCAGGCACCAAAACTAGGACTTCGGGTCCAATTCCAAACGTTAGTCATTCGGCAGCAATTTGAAAGGTGGTAAGTTAAACGCCATTCTGACCTTACTGATGCCCAGCTCGCAAATGTATTTCCACACCTCATGGGATGATGCAAACGAACTGTTTCTCTGTATCATAGGGTTCTGTTTGCTGTCATGAGCTGCTTCTGCCTGGGGAAGGACGGAGGGGAGAGTGTGACATACGCAGTCAGTGCTCCCTGTGAAGAGAGCGTCTCTAGGTATACAACAGGCTGATTTGAAACCACTGTAGAGACAATTTCCAGACAATCTCTGCCACGTTTTAAGCCAGGGGTGGGAATCTGGCCCCCTGCTTAATTTCATCTGGCCTGCGGCAAGTCTCGGCGCCATGGGCAGGAAACCCTGAGCCTCCACGCTGCCCTGCGGGGCTGGAGCTGTGAGCACCGGCTCACCCAGGGGAAAACGAGGGTTGCCAGGCCGTTAAAAGTCCGGTCGGCGGCACAGCGGGGCTAAGGCAGGCTCCCTGCCAGTCCTGGCTCCGCGCAGCTCCTGGAAGCGGCCGGCATGTCCCTGTGGCCCCTAGGCGCAGGGGCGATCAGGGAAGCTCCGCGTGCTGCCCCGACCCCCAGTGCTGGCTCTGCAGCTCCCTGGCCAATGGGAGCTGCGGGGTCGGTGCCTGCAGTGCACACTGCACAGAGCCGCCTGGCTGCGCCTCCGCCTAGGGGCCGCACACGCCAGCTGCTTCCAGGAGCAGAGCAAAGCCAGGACAGGCAGGGAGCCTCCTTTTAGGCCCGCTGCATCACCGACTGGGAGCTGCCTGAAGTAAGCGCCATCTGGCTAGAGCCCACCCCCCAAACTCCTGCCCCAGCCCTGAGCCTGCTCCCGCACTCCAAACCGCCTGTCCTCATCCCAGAGCCCCCTCCCACACCCTGAACCCCTCATTTCTGGCCCCACGCCGGAGCCCGCACCTCCAGCTGGAGCCCTCACCCCCACCCACACTCCAACCCCCTGCCCCAGCCCAGTGAAAATGAGTGAGGGTCAGGGAGAGCAAGCCACTGAGGGAGGGGGGCTGGAGTGAGAGTGGGGCGGGGCCTCAGAGAAGGGGCGGGGTGTTCAGTTTTGTGCAATTAGAAAGTTGGCAACCCTAGGGAAGGCCCCAAGCCTCCGCGCCCCACTTCCCCCGGACTGTGTGTAGCCCGCAATTGATTTTTTTCTGTGAGTCAATGGCCCCAATAGGAAAAAGGTTCCCCACCGCTGTTTTAAGCAGATGATTGTCAACAAATGGAATAATCCTAGATACATATTGCACAATGAACAGTAAGTGGCAAATTACAAGTTAACACTATATACAGTAACATGAAACATTACATTGACCTGAGGAGTTAGAACGTAGGGACCATCATTCTGAGTTTCCCGACTATGGAAAAACTGCAGCCATAGCCAGCGGCCTGTAATGTATATTTTGGAGGGAAAGGGAAATTGACACGATCGGACTAGGACTCAGAGAATGGAGGTTGAGCTTTCCCTGGAGAATGGATAGGGAGTACCACTTTCCAGGCACAGTTCACAATAATCAGGGCCGACAACTTTTTTGTACAACTGAGGCAGTATGGGAAAGTTGACCTTTGCTAATTTGTTGTTTGAGATATGAATCTGGGGGAATGATGCTTCTTTTCTTTTAAAAGGTACAAATTATGGGTTTATTAAGGTGAATGATACATTTGCAGTAGCAATTAAATTAGAAATTAGAAAAATGCCAATGAAGAATTATGGTCCAGCAACTACATAACAAAGTCCACCTATTTTTATATTAAACAACTATATACAAACTTTTCTTCCCACAGTTTTTAAAGGAAAAGCAATTACTTGTAAAAACAATCAAAGATGGGTTAATCTGTAGCAATCCCTCACCTTAGTCTGTAAGAATTTACAACACTGTTGGTTTAACACCTCCACAAATTCAGATTCAAAGTCTTGGTCGCTGTACCAGGCCCCACCAGTCACGGACCGGTCAGGCTGCAGATTATATAACATGTACACCTTCTTCTTTGAGGCCTATTGAACAATACACACAATTTTTTTTAATAGCTGAAAATCTTCCATGAAAGGAAAATTTCATTTAAACAAGCATAGGAGCAATCCATGTAGTGCCATGTGCCCTGAAACATGGGAAGTGCATAGCTGCAGCAAACCATTATTAGCACTATCTGCACTCCAAGAATACCTGGGTTAAAGAGGAGGTAGTATTTTTGGATTCTGACTCTCAAACTTGTTTTTATGGAGCAGGGTTGGAAAAGGTAAACAAAACTACACATCAAAGATAAAGGGCTTTAAAGAAAATGGGACAGATTCAGGCTAGTGTGTGAACCGTTACAACTTCATTTCAATGAAGTTGCAAAAGGTCTGAATTTAGCCTAGCTGATGTATTTCCAAGTTTCGAGCCTGGTTTTGACCCTCCTTCAGGTCAGAATGCAGTTCAGCGACACTTGTTCAGCTACCCCTCCTATAATAGCATGATGATTAAGCATGACTGATGACCTAGTCTAACGGGGATGAGAAACCGCTTTAAAAAGAACTAGCACTAGACATAGCCAAAACAGCAGTTGTGGCCCGCTATAAACATTTCCCAGTTAAATCAACTTCCATTTTAAAATCACTTCTGAGAGTTTACTCTTTTTGTGGAAAGGACACTCATTCTGCTTTTTGACTCATGGCAGCTACGACAGGACATTGTCGGAGATGAAATACAGAGTCAGGTAACTTTACACATACAATACAGTGGGGCTATGAAACTTCAGAGGGTTGACTTTTCAAGTTATACAATGGCATCTTTAAATTGGAGAAGTTAATCTTAAGATTTTTAAATATAAACATGTATCTTTAGCCGTAAATTATAAGTCTTGCTCTGGTAACTCCAGAGCGATGTATTATGCTGTAGGCAATAAGCGGTACCCAAGTTAGAGAGACAAGGTGGGTTAGGTAACATCTTTTACTGGACTAACGTCTGTTGCTGAGAGAGAGAAGCTTGCAAGCTACACAGAGCTGCTTCTTCAGTCACAGACCTGAAGAAGAGCTCCGTGTGGCTCGAAAGCTTCTCTCTCTCACCAACAAAAGTTGGTCCAGTAAAAGATATTACCTAACCCACCTTGTCTCTCTAATATCCTGGGACTGACACGGCTGTAGCAACGCTGCACTAAAACACAAGTGCCTAATGAACACATTTTAAAGTGAGCATTTCTGAAGCTTCATTAACAACTATGACAAGAGATGAAAAAAGCTCAGAACATGCAGCAGCCACAATAAAGCCCCTGGATTCTGCAATAAATAAAGGATGAATACACTTCACAAAGCCATCTCATAAATGGTTTACATATTCCAAATCAAGTATTTATAAACTGGGTCAGATTGCTTTTTCAGCTACATTGAAGTCATGTTATTAGTATAGACTTTGATTCAGGAAAGCACTTAGGCATGTCTTTTATGTCTGTCCTGAATAGGAATGCTTTCCTGAATCACAGCTATAATCATCAGCAGGTTAAAAACTCTCCCCCACTTAAGAGAAATTATGTCCAAAGAAAATTTTGGCTGTGGGATAGTCTGGAAAGAGCAAAGCACAGAAGTTTTAGTTTGGCCTATGCAGTGCACTCTAACAGCAGAAGAGACGATTGTTATAAGGGTTATTGTTGTTCCTACTGTTTTGAATAAATGATACCAGCAACTCTTTGCTAAAGTTATTGCACCTCTACTCCTCTCTAATATTTGCACTTAGATAGTGCCCTATATTGGAGACTGTCAGTGATTTACAGTGTAATTAAAGTATTGTCTCCATTTTATAGAGGAGCAAATTGAGGTACAGAGATGTTAAGTGATCTTCCCAAGATCACGGAGAGTCAGTGACGGAGCTGGGAGAATAACCTAAGTTTCTTGACTGCCCGTCACCTGCTCTAACAAACATACTCTGCAGTATATACAGTATTTCAAGTATTTAAAACTACAGATTACTCACTGCCACAGACTTAACAGCTTTAATAAGTTTCTTGCTCTCCAAGTTTTTCAGTATCTTGTTGATCTCTGTTAAAGGTAGATTACTTTTGTATCTAATATCTCGGCTCCAAATACCTGTTTAAAATGAAAAAAGGGAAAGCTGAATTCAAATGAATATGAACAGAGCATTACAAGACTCAGGCACATTACATTTGTTCTTATGTTCAAGCCAAGGCCCGAGCTGTTCCTTTCCGATTCAGAATTCACATCACAGTGTTGCTTGAACACTACCTAAATAGGATGCACTGTGTAGCGTATTATTCAAACATCTCTCTACAGTTGTTATAACAAGAACTTGCCTGCTCTGAGAGCTCATACAGGTGAGTTCTATTTTGTCAATAGACTTGACCAAAAAATGGGGAAACCATTTTGTCTGAGGGGCCCTTGGTTCGGGGGGGGGGATAGCTCAGTGGTTTGAGCATTGGCCTGCTAAACCCAGGGTTGTGAGTTCAATCCTTAAGGGGGCCACTTAGGGATCTGGGGTAAAATTGGTCCTGCTAGTGAAGGCAGGGGGCTGGACTCGATGACACTTCAGGGTCCCTTCCAGCTCTATGAGATAGGTATACCTGTCATCCCTTCACTCTCCAGTCTAACAGAATCCCAATTTGTTGGCCTTCATATGCTGCAAGGCTCATCTGTTTTCCTAGGCTCTCTCAGAGAGTTTGGGATATGAAACAGTCCGGCAGGGGAGGATATTTTATAGGGAATCTGTACTTTCTAGTCACAGAAGGGGCTGGGAGAAGAATTGACTAAAGTCCTAATGTGGACACTGATACTTTACTTGTTTATTTTTAGTGATTAGTTAAGCATGTAATACCTCGAACAGATGCTTTTAAAACAACTAGAGTAAAGAAGGTAGAGTTAGTAATGCTTTGTTTGTATATTACCATGCCTTTAATTCTTGAGTATTGAGAAATAGTACACACCGTTTTCCCCAAATACATGCTAAGCACTGGAGCTAGCACAGGTCATGAATGAAATTAAAATAGTCCTTGAATAAGTCACCTTTGTTGGCTGCATCCTCTATAATTTGATAGACCAGCTTCTCTTGATTGTCAGATCCCTTCATTTTACTGTAAAGGACAGATTACAAAAGGGACAGGTGTTAGTTATTGTGAATGTCCAGCAGGTTGGATAGAAGTGAACTAGACTTGTTTTAAACTGTGGAAAGCAAAACTATAAAATGAATTCAATTACACAAAAAGAAAGCAGCTGGCACTAGCTGGTTATTGCAGTTCCTTGTTATTACAGACAGCTTTTATCGTTTCTTACATGTCATGTCAAGTCAGCCATAGTAACTCTCAGCATTTTGTTGGTGCACTACTCTGGTTTTCCCACCACTACCACGACCACCTACAAATGCAGTAGCTCAATCCTGAATATAATCTTAAGCAGCCCCTAGATGGAACATCTGGGAAGGTGCAGCAAAGTGCTCTCACCTCTGAAGTTTGCTTTCCTCACTGGTCTAAGAAAGCCTGATTCTGCTGAGCTCCAGGCCACAGTGGGAGGTTCATCTCTTTTTTGAAGCATTTGAGAGTGGATTAGATGTGTGCGCATTTGAGGGGGGCAGTGGAGTGGGGAGGACTGTTAGGTTTGGGGGATTTTCCTTCTTTGAAGCAAACAGAGTATGTCTTTATTTAGTTTTGTAGAGGCACATTTTATGAACCAAATAAAAACCCCATTTAGTATATAGAGTAATATACTCAGGGTTGGATGACTGTTACACATGTAGGGCCTGATTCTGCACTCTGCTCCATCTAGGCAGACCCCTGGACCCACAGCAGAGCCCCAATGACTTCAGTGGGACTCCACTTGAGCATACAGGTCTGCCTGCATGGATCAGATCACCTGATGGGGGGGCTTTACTACCTGCAATAGTGTTTCCAACACCACATAATCCCACTTCAATGCAACTATTCACAATGGGAAGCATGACCTCCAACAGCATTTACAAGATGGGGCCGAAAGCAAGTAAATGTGCCATCTTGGAATGAATGGGTGAATAACACTTGATGATTGCTACCACCACCACGACTGCACTGGGAGAGTGCATGAGAACTGTCCCTTCAACAAAATAAAGCTTACCCAGCATTTTGAGACTCTTTGATCCTGTAGAGAAGGCCAGTGTTGCTCCTGAGAAGGTCTAGCTGTCCCTGAAAGAGACAGACACAAATACTATTATAAGAGTTTGACATTTACCTTTTAAACATTAAATCTCATTTAATTTTGCCTAAATAAAAAAAACAGACCAAAATACATTTTCATCCTTTGGAAACACAGGACATTTTAGATAGCTCTGCTCAGGAAATATTCTATTTATCATCCAGCTGCTAGATTATTGACATTGCTCTTGGCCTCTTCCTGCAACACGTGTCATTAACTAAAATGTAGAAATCTACTCTTTCCTCTTCCAACACTGCACAAAGGATGTAAAGCTCCAACATGCACCTCTCTCAGCCTGCAGTAACATGTCCATTGAATCATTTTTTAATTGCTCATTTACATAGCCAACAGTTAGCTTGAAAACACAAGTCAATGTAAAAAAATATTACTTAGGCTCGGCTCAGATAAGATGGAGGTGATGCCATATGGTATGAGAAAGCATTCTAAACTGCAGTAAAAATTGTGACAGTTCCTTCAGTTGAGTGCATTTACCTACCTACTGTCAGAATAATTCACATTCTCAGGATGCTGCTAGATTCTCCTCCTTATCACTCCCAGACTCCCATACAACAGCTGTGACTAAGAATACATTATTTCACCTTCAGCTGGCCAAGAGATGGTGACCATTCCCCTCAGATGCAGGCTTTCCCATGATTACCTATGTCTGTTACCTCAAGGCAGGACAAGTGCAACATGGTCTAACTTGGGCTAACTTTGAAGATCTACCTTTTTAGGTAGGGCAAACTGATGGAAGCATACTATACCAGTGCATCATATTCTACATTGCCTGCCAATTAATTTACAGGCAGAAACCTAAATAGTCTAGGCTCCCAGTTATCTCAAAGAATGCTCTTCTCATATGCCACATAACTTTGCTCAGAGGGAACACTTGCTATCTATCCCAAGGGTGAAGCATGTGAGAGATGATTGTGGAGTATTCTCAGTGGTGGCCTCTTGCATCTGGAATTCAATTCTGACATATACATCTAAATCAAGACTCAGGCCTGGTCACTTTTAGAGCAAGATTCAAGATGTCTTGTTATTAAGGCTTTAACTATAACAGCAAGGCTTGGACTTTCCTGACGGTCTACTAAATTGTTAATCACCACTTCAAATCCTCTCAGGGAAGCTGAGCTGGCTACTGTAGAGAAATGCAAGAAACATGATCGCCATTTTGGGCAATATGTTGGTTGGTTCCATGCTCGCATATGAACGGCACTCAGTTATATTGGTTACATGTGCCTTATAATAATAAGTGCAACTAAAACTACAGTAAATCAAAAGAAATGAGATAATCCCATACACTTTGACCTAAAAGCTGGAATCTAGTGGGTGAAATCCTGGCCCCACTGTAGTCAATGACAAAACTTCCTTTGACTTCCATGAGGCCAGGATGTCACCCTCCCTCTAAAAGCAGACACCAATAGGATTCAATAATGGTAGGTAAATATATGGCTCTTTCAGGTTATCCCTATATTACAGAACAATACCAATGAGGTTTGAGATGCAGGGACAGTCCTTAACAGAAACACACTCGTATTGCATTGCTAGATCCCAGATTAATACACAAGGCCCAACTCTGCAGCTGCTCTACGCTGGTAATGGCTGATGAAGTCCACGGAGTTCATGCACATGAAAGGGGTGTGAGATCCCTCCAGCAGCGCCAAACTGGCTGTACTGATGGGGAGGTGGTGACCCTACCACGGAGAGCAGCCTGTTGATAGCCATGGCCCGCTGCTGGGGTTCCATGTGGGGCATGTCATTCTGGATCACTTGGTCGGTGATGCCGTGAGGGAACTGGTGGCAGAGCTCAATGATCCTGGAGGCGAGAAGAGGAGGAGCAGAGTCAGATCACAACACAACACACAGCCCCACCACAACCCCTCTCAGGCCCAGCCCACCCCAAACCAAACCCCACCCCAGCTGCGCTCCAGCCCTGCCCCCATCTCTGCCCATCTCCCTACCGTCCCCGCCCCCCGGCTCTGCCCCAGGCCACTAGATAAGCGCTGGGGGCCCGCACCCCGCCGAGCGCCGAGCACCGCTCACCCCCACCCAGACAGACCGCCCCGGCCCCTCAGCCGCACCTGTTCTCTATCTCCAGCGGGTCCGGGACCTCCGGCTTCACCTTCACCTCGGCCATGGCAGCCGGGACCCGCTCGCGTGGGACGGGAGGGGGGATAATCCACTACCCCGGCGCCGCAAACCTCAGCCAGGTCCCTCAACGCCGCGGCGCGGAGAGATGACGTCACAGAGGGGCCCCGGTTGCTATGGAGTAGCAGGAGGCGGACCAATCCCGGGCCGCCTTCTTGCGGGTTGTACAGCGTCTCTGGTAACGGGGGAGCCGGGTGAGTAACGGGGAGGGAGCCGCGTGCGGGGGTCCGGAGCCCTGGGGTGAGGCGGGGCGGAGCCAGTCCTGAGCCCGGGATGGGACGGGAGCCGTATACTAGGGGGAGGGTCCAGAGCCTGGAGTGGGGCCGGAGCCCGAGCCCGGGGCGGGGGGGAATCCAGAGCCCGGAGTGGGGCGGGAGCAGTTTGGAGCGGGGGAGCCTGATGCGGGGCGGGAGCGGGGGTCCGGAGCCCGGGGCGGGGGGAATCCAGAGCCCGGAGTGGGGCGGGAGCAGGTTGGGGGGCTGGAGCCCGGGGCGGGGCGAATCCAGAGCCCGGAGTGGGGCGGGAGCAGGTTGGGGGGATCCAGAGCCCGGGGCGGGGGGAGCCGTGTAGAACAACCAGAGCCAGCGGGTGCGGGTGCCTGCCCGGCTTTGGCATTTAGTCTGAATGCGGTGAGATACCTACTCTGTGCACCAACAGAATTACAATGTTTGGTTCTGCCTCCCGCAGGTGCATAAGAAACAATCAGCTACTCAAATAAACCGGTGTGTAGAAAACCAATCTGAATGATTCTGCCATTTTTTAATCCTGCGCTAGAGGTGGCAGATTTTGGCAAATGTGCTGCACCACGGCGTTTCTGGTGGGAGGAGTAATGGCACTGCTGAAATTGCTATATCACCAGTGCTTGCTATCAGTACAGGCAATACAATAGTGCAGACTGACACTATAGTTACCCTTGATCAGAACAAGTGCAATCCCAGTGTTCACATGAATGAATGAACATCTGTGCAGAATGGGTAGTAGTTTTGTGTGTGGATGTGTGGGATGTTACAGATGCTTGGGGGGTTGGAAAGTTGATTGTAAAACCAGAACTTGCTAGTGTAGACAAGGTCTTTGGCTGTGAACATAACCACCCAAGACCTACATTAGGGGTTTGTCTATATTATACATTTTTATCATCTCTAAGCATAGTTGTTCACAATTAAATTCGATGACACAGTGCTGGCCATTGTAAATCATGCCAAAATCATGTTCAGCATCATTTGTCTTAATATAGTATACGGCAGGCGAGGCACCACTCAGGAATAGCAGAGTGCCTTAGTTTAGTCCTCTTCAGCAAATAATCTTGGGTTCCATGTAGGCAGTCAGATAGACATAGTGAAACAAGTAGCTGATTTCTCCTGCATGAGATATTAGGTGGATGGAACCACCTCTATTATAAACAACGCCAACACTCTTCATTCTTAACTCGTGAACTGTCACTCAGATCCGGTGGCATGTATCACTGACACCTCATGGGCAGGGCTGACCTTGGCAAAGCTGGTTTCAGCTGTGTACGCGGAGATCAATCAAACTCGTGCAGTGAAGATCAGATTGGAGTGAAAGTAGTGGTAATTTTCTCACACTCTGTCCAAAATTCCAGAGTTGCAGAACTGGTCAAAATTTTGATTAGCTTTTAGCATGCTCAGATTGGTTCAATAGGAAAAAATTTTCAATGGACAGCAAAACAGATAAGAATGTTGTTGTTATAAGGATTAACAATTTAGTGCATCTAATGTTCTCTTTTTTCAGGGAGGTGGACTATGGGTGTGGAGTTGCATATGTTTTAAAAGAAACATATGCTATTTTTTCAGATCACTACAAAGAAAAATGACTGCTGGTTCAGTGTCAGTGCCTCAAATTATACCACTTCGACTCCCTCTGCCAGGGAAGGCTAAACATGAAATAGACACAAATACACATGTAGAAATAAAATCAGGTATAAACAACAGCTTTAAATCTGTACTATAAAGCCTGTTCTTTTTATTCTGTAATTTGACTCTCACTTTTTGATACTGTGTTTGCATTCACATTTTATTGTGATTTTGATGAGTACCCATTTTCATAAGTACCTTGCATAAATTAACCCTTTACATCCCTATCCTGAAAACATGCATGTGCTTAACTTCATTAATGGGACTAGTCGCGTTGAAGCTAATAGGACTACTCGTGTGTAACGTAACTCAAATGCGTCAGTGTTTGCAGGATCAGGGCCTTATATTTCTGTGCTATTGTGTCTGTTCCATATTCACAATGAAATAGGAAAACCTTAGAATTTGATGATTTTGCGTTTTGTTGTGATTTTGCAAAACTGTTACTTGAAAATAGCATGGGTCAGTTTCACTCAAAAGGTCCTATCTGTTAGCAAGAGTCTCAGTTCTGAAATTCCAACTTTTATTTTTCAACCATGATTGTTTTTCATATCAGAATGTGCCACATATAGACCCTGTGCATATTTTCACATACCCTTTTTGCAACTTTTTTGTGAGAAGATGAATGGCCTGTAATGAAATTGTGATTATTTTGTCACCAGATTTTGTGAGGGGAGAGAGAAAGGGAAAAAACCAAAACACACATTATGGCCCCAATCTTGCAATCCCTTACTCACATCCTTAATTTTTCTCATGTGAGTAAATGAAGCATATGTGTGTAAGCATTTGCAGGAGTGGGGCTTATTTTTGCACAGCCCTAATACTGCTTTGGTAATTATCTTATTCGTGTCTTTCAGATACTCCTGATGTTACTGTATATTACACTTTAGATGGAAGTAAGCCAGAACTCTTTAGGAGACCTGGCTATGGAGAACGTAACACTTTTAAGTATAAGGGACCTATCACATTACCTGATGGGAAAATAACAGTAAAAGCTTTGGCAGTCACCAAGTAAGTAGCAACTGTCTATATTGCATTATAATTATTGTAATTTATTTGCATTACTGTAGTGCCTAGGAGTCCCACTCCATTGTGTTAGGCGCTGTATAAACACAGAACAAAAAGACAGCCCCTACTCCAAAGAGCTTACAATCGAAGTAATATTAATGTATTCCTCTGTATGGACATCAGTATCTTTTATGCCAGAACATTTATTATAATTATATAGTAATTACTTGTATTGCCCCAACCATGGATCAGGGACCAATTGCACTAGGTATGCTACATATGCATAACAAAAAGACAGTTTTTGCCCTGAAGAGCTAACAACATAGGTACATTTTTACAATCAAAGTAAATTATTATTATAAAATAATAATAAGCTCACTTTATAAAGATTAACACATTCTCACAATGACACTGTAAGGTAGGCACATATTATTATTCCCATTTTACAGATAGGGAAATAGACTCCACTGCTCCTGTGTCTATCTTTCTAGGCCCTTATACTACTCACATCAGAGCCTTGCCCAACACCATGCTATGAGTTAGTGGTAGAGCTAGGGTTAGAATGTAGTTGTTCCATGGTCATTCCTAGATCATACTGTCTCATAACATTAGAAATCAAGCACATGATATGACAATGGTATAATATTCTGTCCTGCAGCATATGTGGGTATGAGAGCATTCTCGGAACTTCCTCTTCCCAGACTCCAGGCCTGATGTATCAGTGACATGCTTAGTCAGTTGGGAGGGAGGGAGAGTGCTGACTATGCAGCTCTTAGAACTCCACCCTAAGGGCTCTCTTACTAGTTATGCTCATTAGGAGATAGTACAGGTCTGTCTCATCTTACGCTGGGGTTACGTTCCGCAGTCAGCGCCTAAAGCGAAAATCGCGTATAGTCAAAATTACATTGAGTGTAATGGCGGGCGGAATCGCCCGCACTACAGAAACAGTATTTAAATTGTTATTTTTCTCTTTTGTTTTGTTTTTGCCGACCGTGTAAAGCTGAAATCGCACATGTTAAATGCGCCTAAGATGCGACAGACCTGTAGTACTCTTCCTGTCTTTTAGGCTGACAGTTAAAACTGCCAGGGAAACCAATGCGATGTCAAAGTATCCAGTGATTCACAGATATATAGTAAATTTATAAAAATGTGCATTAACTTCCTAGCAATATGCTCAGTGGATATTGAACCAACAATGAGGACTTGATCCTCCATGGCTCAGGTGCAGCGTTGCATGTATAAGAGCAAGGTAAAATGTGAGGGGTAGGACAGGGAAAAACAGGGGACTTGATCCTCCTTCAAGGCCATCAAGTGTCTTCTGACTAGTAACAAAACTTCACATTTAAGCCCAGTCACATCACACACGTTCACTCTCTGCCCTCTCCCATTTCCAAGGGAATGGAGACTTCCACTCCAGTTGGAGGACTGTACCTATTGTTCCTTTACTGGCAATCATATGTTGTCTTTGCTCATACTTGCCCTGGAGTGAAACCTTGCATTCCTTGTGCAAGGACTTGCAGAATCAATATATATATTGTTCTTGGTATCGCTGTCCAGACCATACTTTTTTTTGTATTGTTGTGGTTGTGAAAAGACACGTTCTCAGCTCCTTCATCCCATGCTAAATGAATGGCATGGACAGTGAATGTCTGTGGTATCAAATGTTAGCAAGGTCATATAATGAATGGTATGGAATGGCAAGCTGAATGTGGCTCAGTTTTGGAGGCAAGTGCTCCCATTCCATGTGGCATTATCACCTTTCCCTCCCCCCACAAGTGAGTTGTACAGTAGTAGGGACAGAAGGAGGACATGGATTAAGGTATATCAGGAATATTTTATGTAAAAGGGAACCAGGTATTAAGATTATCCATATTTTCATCATTTTTAACTGCTAATTTTTCATCATCTATAGAAGTTTTTTAAAAGCACTGATTGATTGGGAGTATGGAAGGGATCATGGCAGCTTGCTGAAATAGTAATCTGGCTAGCAGGAGGAGTTTCAATAAAAGACCCATTTTCACCACTGATTTCCTTTCTAGTAATACCCATAATTTTGTGCTATAGCTATCTGTAGCCTTTTGATTATTAACTTTCAGAGACTGCAGGGAGAGTGCCATTGTAACAAAGGTATTTCTGGTAGAATATGAGCCACCAAACATACTCTTTGCTGATGAAGATAATGATGAGAATTTTCTGAAAGACCTCTCCAACCAGGCAAGTTACAGCAATGGTAAATCCCTGTTTGACCATAACATTTTGTATTATATTACAGAGAGACAAAATCCAGGTAGCTGTCGAGTTTCATTACTTTTATTTCTTTATCTGCCCATCTTTGTTGTTTTTAACCTTTTCTGGTATTGAAATCTATGAAAGTTCAAATGGTTGGTTCTTTATTGGGACACCCAATTAAAACTATTGTAATACATCTCTTTTACTTATGAGCTGCTGACATTATGCAAGAATGGTTTTGTTTCAGCTGCTAGTAACTTACAACATTTGCCATTCACCCAGCTCAGGGAATGTTGTGTTTAACTGACAGGTTTATACAGAGACTTCCTTTTGGAAATAACACTTCAACGTGTCCCGTAATGTTTTCTCTGGGATTGTTCTGATCTCATTAGAAAAATTAACCATCTGAAAATGAGAAGTCCAGAAAGGGCCAAATCTTGAAATTCTTACTCAGAGCCTGGTTGTGCCCTGCTGCTTGGGTGTGCAAGGGGGGGAATGTGTACAAGAAATCTGGTCCCACTTGTACACCACCACCATGATGTGCGACAGCCTGGCACTACTATAGTTCTTGCACTCCACCACATGCTGAGATTGCACCCACTTACTATCTCCACGGGGCACAAATCTCATTGGTTAGGAAGAAATTTATACTGTGAGGGTGGTCTGGTAGTGCAGTGACAACCTTCCTCCTTCCATACCTTTCCCTTCCCAACCCACAGACCTGGACACCTCCTAAGTCCCTTCAGGGGAGTTTCCATGTAGTTAGGGTAAGGGAACAATACTGCAAAGACTTGAATGGGGGAATGAAATGGTCTCAATGATGGGGAAGGATGATCATTTTAGCATCTATGTCTACACAGGCACTTTTGTTGGTAAAACTTTTGTCGGTCAGGGGTGTGAAAAAACCCACCTCCTGACCGACAGAAGTTTCACTGACAAAAGCACTGGTGTGGCCAGTGCTATGTCGGCGGGACACGTTCTCTTGCTAACATAGCTACCGCCACTTGTTGGGGGTGGTTTAATTATGCCGACAGGAGACCTCTCTCCCGTCAGCATAGAGCAGCTACACGGGAGACCTTACAATAGCGCTGTAGTGTAGACATAGCCTAAGACATACTGGAGGGGAATGATATTGTTATCAGGGAAGCTGAAGGAGATGAGGCGACAATAATTGAGGCGAGTGATGACTAGACTGAGCACAGGCACATGTTTGAATTCAGTGTTCTAAGGAATGTGCATGTGTGATTATAGACAGGTAATCTTTGTATTCGTAGGAGCTGGAAGGTGGACTATCAGTCACAAAATTAAAAAAGAAAGGAGTGAATGTGGAAAGCAAATCCAGCTGGAATGATACAGCCCAAGAGTTTCAAGGTATGACTGCATTAAAGCCAAATTGGACCTTAACCCCACTGAAAGTAGTTGGTAGAAGTGTATTTTTCTGTTCTCTGCAGGAAACTGCAGATAATCTCACAGATATCTCAGAGCCCAAGCATTCTCTGTGAGTTCACACGGGCTTATGCTTAACAATCTGTCCCAACTTGTATTTAGCTTAGACACTTTGGTTACCTTTCCCAGACCTAAAGAAGCGCTCTTTGAAGCTCAAAAGTTTGTACCGTCCACCAACAGAAGTTGGTCCAATAATAGTTATCACCTCACCTGTCCTGTCTTTCTCGTATCCTGGGACCAACACAGCCACAACAACACTACAAACATTTAAGTTAATGGGAGTTTCAGATGTCTTAGACACCATTGTGTCGAGGGCCTGCAGAGTTTGGCCTGCATAAGGAGTGTAGGATTTCACCACAAGGCAAAAACGAAAACTTAACTCAGATTTTATTCATGCTATAAATAAAGCTGATTGTTCCATAGCTATGATAATTGAGCCTGCTTACGAGCATAAGATCCTAAAGCCATCGCTCACTAATTTACTTTTGGAGGGAGGTTTTAGGAGAGGAGAAAATCTTAAATTAGGGGAAAATGCAAAAGCAAACACTTCTTTAGTGAGGAACTTGTGATAGATTTCCACTACCAGAAAACTGCTTGCCAAATAACCTTTTCCAAAACGGCTAGAACTGTTCTTAGATATTGGGATGTGGTCCTGGGATAACATGTGGCATAATGTTAACCAAATCCCATGTTTTTCTGAAGTGCATGATAGAGGAATGATGGGATGAAATTTGGCTGTAATTTTAGACTTGGAGGTAGAGAGAAGAACTGTCCACAAGTCTTTGAAAGGGCCACGGTTCTTGAATGATCATTTGGAAACACCAGGTTATAGAGAAAAGTCAATCTCACCACCACCACCAACACACCAGTCCCAGGTAAATGAAACAGTTACTGGGGGAAACAATAAAGGCTAGGCTGAGAGTTGACTCTCAGCCCAGCATGAAGGAATAGCTCCAGAAAGGATCTGAGAGTCAGAGACATCCCTCTGAATCACAGTTCCTCCAGAGCTCCTGCTTTGCACCCAGTTGGAGGCAGGGGAAGTTGATTGGGTTGGCCCATTTTCAGAACCAACATGGTTGATGGCTGGTATATAAAGGATGCAGGTTGAGGGCTCTTCTCACTCCCCATGCACTACCTTGCAGGGGGCAATATCATGTCTATGGGCCTTACTGTTCCCTCAGGTCTCGACTGATGATGAGTGAGCCCTGCAGGGTGGCCTGAAATCCCTTTACTCTCCTGCACAGCCATGCAGGACTGGATGAGAACTGAGCCCTAAACAATTACAAATGTTTGAAGGTTTCATAGTCATCCTCATTCCTTCATCCATCTAGTTCACTTCTCTGCCTATACTGTACAGTACTGATTTAAACAAGCTGGTGGTGACAAGCCTGTCATACACAATTCTAGGAACGCCCAAAGCAGAACTCAGCCATCATTAAAGACTGATGAGGCAAAGCAAATTATTGATGACTGACTCTTACTGTTTCTCTTTCTAACTCGTTAGTGATTGACAGACCGGCAGCAGTAGTAGTTTCTGTTTGTTGAATACAGATGAAATTGTTAAAATTTAGGACCTGATCCTGCTCTCGTTGAAGTAAATAGTAAAACTCACATTTACTTTATCAGGAGCTGGAGGTCCTTAGTGTGGATCACAGATGAAATTCACTGGTTTAGCAGGCCTTACCTGAAGCCTCTGAATTGCAGTGAGTTTTATCTTGAACAATAAGCATTCATATGGGGATGTAGCTGGGTCAATCGAACTTCTCAGTGTAGACCAGCCCTTGTTCTACACTGAAAAGTAGGTGGACATAGCTACATTGGTCAGGGGTGTGGAAAAGCCACACTCCTCAGACATAGCTATGCTGACCTAAACTCAAGTGCAGACTCAGCTATGTCAATGGAAGAATGCCTCCATCGACGTACCTAGCTTGGTTCAGGGAGATGGAATTCCTACACTGACCGGAAAAACCCCTTCCATTGGACTAGGCTGCGTCTACACTATGGGGTTATGCTGGCATAGTCTCTTAACTGTAAATGTACTTGGAGACTAATGCAGTGTACACACAGCCTGTACTGACAGAAGGGGTTTTCCTGTCAGTGTCAGAACACCACTTCCCCAAACGAAGTGTTGACAGCTCTCTTCCACTGCCAGAGCTGCATCTATTCTGCGGGTTAGGTTGGCTTAGCTACATTGGTCAGGGGTGTGGTTTTTTACATCTCTTGCCAAAGTAGCTATGCCAATCTAACTTTTCAGTGTAGATCAGGCCAGAGGTAATAAGTCATTTATAATCAAATTAATATTTTATAGTGCGTGTTTCACTACCTTAAAGAACCATCTTTATTTCAGTTCATTGGTTCCGCGGTGTCTAGCAGGAAAAGTCTAACAAGCACCCAGACAATGAGAATCCAGAGGGAAACAGACTTCCTCAAGTAAGGTGTTTTTCCCCCCTGCTGTTTGTGGTGGGGGAATCACAAAGAAATTGCTTTAACAATTGAAGTGACAATGCTGTTAAATTAAAGTAAAATGAGGAAGGCAAGCGTGGACATTGGTTAATAAAAGGGGATTGCTGTTGTCATTTTTTTTAATGTTACTGTATCTTACTGATAATGTTTTATTATGGTGAGATGTAAACCTAATTAATGACCTGACATCCCACGGAATGGGGAGGGGGAGGATTGGGTTTAAAATGACAGTATGCAGCCCTTTCTCATGTTGGTGAGCATTTGCCCAGACAGTGAGTGTGAGTAAGTGCTCACCAGTCTGCGCTGGTTTTCACTGCAGGAGGTTGCCGGATTTAACAGCACAAATTGAGAACACGTTGAACCAGTTTGCTGTTATTTCTAGGTGTGCACATTGCTTAGCTCCTCGCCCATCTGATCCCTTTGCTCGCTTCTGTCAAGAATGCGGTTCTCCGATCCTGCCAGTGCCAGGGTGTCGCCTCCCACCCCCTGAAGGAGCTCAGGTCAGCAAAAAAATTGTAACCAACTCACTCCTATTTTGAGAATCAGCCTCCACAAAGTATATAAGTTACTGCTGAGGGAACTGTGTTTTCATCACACTTTCAGTTGGAAAATCCTGCTTTCTGCGATTCTTCATATCGGTCAGTAACTTTGACAGGAGGGACAACAATAATTCTTTCTGGTTTGTTTTGCCTGTGGCTTTCAGCTGACCAGGGCAAGTTTCTAATGGGATCTGTTTTTATAAGGATATTTTGGAAAAATAAATATTTTTTTCTTCATCTGTGCCAGAAAAGAGCAACAATATAGATACCCATTAGTGCTGCAGTGACCAACAAATCTTCAGAAACTGTAAAGTTAAAAACACATACAGGTCTTATTCAAAAGCTAAACACGGTGGACGGTCCCATGACTTTTGCTTGTATTGCACTTAATGCAAGTATCATATAAGTCTCTGATTCTGGTATGTGTCATATCTGTAAAAAGAGCACACTAGTTATTCGTTAACAGGAGGTGATTTTACAAGATCGCTAGCCCGATATGTGCACATCTGAGATCTCTCTGTTTAGCTAGGTTTTTATAATGGTGCCCATCACTCTCCCCCAAGAGATAATAACCAAAATTCACAATGAGCCAATGGTCTAATTTTCTTCACTATTCCCCCTGAGGCAGTCACAGATATGGCCATAGGACCCGATCCTGCAATGTACTGAGTGCCCTCAGCTCCTAGCAAAGTCATCAGAAAGTGAGGATATTCAGCCTCTTTCAGGATCAGAGTTAGGAAGATTTTAACTACATACACGTTGATGTTAAATAAACCTGGGAGTTAATGCTGATCCATTTTAATACAATACAAAATACAGTGTGATACAAAGGATAGTGCAGCCCCCTTCTTTTAGAATTTTGAGAGCTTGTTATTTTTTTTAAAGTGTTGTTATTAAAAATGGACCATGCATGCACATGCTGTTAGGCGGTTATAACTCAGCCAGGGTCACTGAGTTGCAAGAATAATTTTATCATAGCAAAAGTGTATTTTTTTCACCCTTTTAGTTCTCAGAACTGTTGATTAACTTTCTGCCTTCAGGCAGACTGGATCTGGACAATTTCAGCCTGAAAAGTGAAAGTTTGAGCCAGCTGTCAGTAATTAAAAAACAGCCTTTAAAATGGAACTACTTAGGTAACTTTGACTATAGCTGGAGCACACACCGTTAGCAATAGTTAGGTTTTGACATTGCTGCAGTATAATTAATGTTGAACTTGTTGCAGTTGAAAATGAATATTATGCTTTTGATGGACTCTGCATGTATGTTTTAATTATTTCTCTGATAGGGCACCCACTGCTCCCATCCTCTTTGCTTTTTGCATAAACTGCTCAGAGAGTCATCAGAACATAAGAAAGGCTATACTGGGTCAGACCAAAGGTCCAGCTAGCCCAGTATCCTGTCTTCCGACAGTGGCCAATGCCAGGTGCCCCAGAGGGAATGAACAGAACAGGTCATCATCAAGTGATCCATCCTCTGTTGCCCATTCCCAGCTTCTGGCAGACAGAGGTGAGGGACACCATGTAGATACCACCGTACAGTTCATTTATAGTGTTTTACTCCACCACCTTCTGTATACTAGTGCAATCGCAGTATTTTATATCGGAGGGGGAGCCGTGTTAGTCTGGATCTGTAAAAAGCGACAAAGGGTCCTGTACATCTGTTAGTCTATAAGGTGCCACAGGACTCTTTGTCGCTTTTTACAGTATTTTATGTTATCCAGCTTTATTACCTCTGTTACAAAGGGTAGGGTCGAAGTTGTCTCCCTCCTCCCAGAGAACTCCTCCTTCTGCACTCTTCCTCTCCTTCTCCTCTCTCTTGCTTTGCTTTTTCCTCTGCTTCCTTCCTGCGCTCTTTTATCCAGTCTCCTTAATATGCTAATTAGCTCCCCAGCCCCAATCAGATCTGCTCATCAGGAACTCCTCTTCTTAATCCCCTAGGCCTAATTGATTAAACAGTGACCATAGTGCTTCTACAGGTGCTGATTCCTAGCACTCTGTCACAGTCCTATGATTTTGCTCACATAGTCACAATAACACGAGGCCGATTTAGATGCACAATTCCCATTGGAATTAATGGGACTTGTGTGTCTAAATCCCCTAGGTGGCTTTGAAAATTTTAGCCTAGAGCTCTGTATAGCTATTTCTTATCTATTAAGCATAATCAGGGTGTTTGGTCCTGTACAAAACATAGAGATAGTCATTGCCACAAGTAACGGTCTAAGACCCTGATCCTGAAAACACTCGAGTAATTTCACACATGTAAGCAGTCCCAGTGATTTCAATGAGACTGGTCACATACTTAAAGCTACTTAGGTGTGGGTTTGCAATATTGAGGCCATAATTAGTTAGACAATGCAGACACATGCCAGATGATGGACAAATGTCAAAGCAGTGTAGATTTCACTTTCTTTTAAATGTTACATTAGACACTTAGCATGAACTCCTGGCCCCACTGAGATCAGTGAGAGTTTGGCCATTGACTTCAATGGGGCCAGGATCTGGCCCTTATTACTTTGTGGCGGAGATGATTTGATGAAGAAGAAGGAGTTCCAAGCATGAGGGGAAGCATAGAAGAAAGTGCAAAGACAAAGGCCTGAGGACATGCAGGGACATTTAGTGGGAGATTAGAGTAGAGATGTAGGCAGTGCCCAGCTTGAATGAAGGGAAAGATGCGAAGTTTGAATCTGACATGAATGCCAGTGGAAAGCCCGTGAAAGGAGTGGTATGGTCAGAGTGACAGGAGAAGAACAAGTTTGGCAGTGGCATTTTGGATAGACTGTAGGGGTTGAAATAAGAAGCAGTGAGAACAGGAAATAGGAGGTTATATCAGTTGAGAGCTGACCAAGGCCTGGACAAGAGTTATAGTAGTAGGAAAGAGAAGAACTTTAGGGACCTTGAATGATATGGTATATCTATGGAATATGTATAGCCGTAATTGCATGGGTAACGTTGATTATGCTGTGTTAAGACTACATGGATCAAAATAAGTAATGTTGTGGGAATCGACTCACTTGTCCCATTATCCTAAAAATGATTCATAGCAGGGTAATGCCAAATGACAGACACAGAAAAGCAGCAGTTATTTTTTGGTAAGAACCCATCCTGCAATCTCTGAGATCACATATGAGGAGAGAGAGATTGTTTGAAACAAATGAGAATATTCTCCCTCAAACACTGTCTTACATGTCAGTACAGTACTCATGTTGGACTTGTTTTCATCTGATAATAGTAAATAAACACCAGGCCTGCAGAACAGCAACAGCTTCCTTATTTAATCTGCTGAGATGGGTATCTGGAAGAGAATGTGAATTGACTTGTTTTTGAATGGCAGCGTTACGCTGGAATTAACTCTTATAATGGCACCATTAGAGTTCATCATCAATTCCAATGAAACCACTATTTTGACGGGGGTAAAATTTAGCTCTAAAATGTGTATAAATGGGCTGACAAATGAAGTTAAAAATTTCCACTCAGGCATCTATTTTTTGAGCAAAACTTACCTTATATGAGTTTGTCCTTTGTTTTTGTTTTCTTAGTTTTACTGGGCTCTGAAAAACAGTCCCTGCACTGGTTTCCAATCTCTACTTTGTCGCCCCTTTCCCCCAGCTAAAGTAACAATAATAATCTTTATTATTTGTACTGCAGTGGTGCCAGAGGGCTTGATCAGGACTTTATGCTAGGCACTGTACACACAGACAGGAAGACCCAGCCTCTGTTCCAAGTTGCTTAGAATCCACTTTTTAGCAGAGCATTTGTCTAATGGGAATAGTTCCTTTTGACAGCTAGGGTTCATGACACTTTTTAGTATTCACTGTGTATTATACACTGGTGTTATGCATATTGGGGGAAATCTTGCCCCATCTATTGCATGGCTGTAGAAAGCTCTGGGTCCGTTGGAACTCACATGGTTCCTTGTGTGGTGGGTGGGTTGCAGCAGCTCCTGTCTGGCACAGGGTGCATTTCTGCGAGGCTCATGGGGGAGGTGTAATTTATGGGCATGGCAAGAGCAGCTGATCTGTGGAAGTATGCACATACAACTGTTGTTCTCCTTGTGCAAGTGGCCCTCAGGCACATAGCATCTCCCTGGTCTACTGGAACCTAAAGGCAGCAATAAGTGCTGCAGAATGGCACTCTGCAGCCTGGAGGGAAGATTCTTTTCCCTTCTCCTGAAGCACCCATAGGGGTCCTGGGTGTACTCCTGTGCAATGTAGACTCCAGCTCGGGGGGGTGGGGGGGCTTAAGTGAGGATGAGGTCAGAGGTTCTTGCTGTTCCCTTCCTCCTCCCTGTCCCCACTGTGTTACTGTTGCAGCCATAATAGCAGCTGTGAAGCTTCTCTACAGGACTTTGTCAGGGAAAGGAATCCTTCCCCACCACAACCACGAGGGCTACTCCAAGCATAGCCTAAAATTTATCTACTCAGGGCATAGCCCACGATTTAGGTCTTTAGGAAGCAATTGCCAGAAGTTGGGAATGGGCAACTGGGGATGGATCACTCGATGATTCCCTGTTCTGTTCATTCCCTCTGAAGCACCTGGCATTGGCCACTGTCGGAAGACAGGATACTGGGCTAGATGGACCATTGGTTTGACCCAGTGTGGTCGTTCTTTTTTTCTTAATTTCATTCCACTTTCTTGCAGTGTGAATTGCCATAGATATTTCATTGTAATGCTCCATGTGCTGCAATGTGTACGTTCCTTAGTATTCCCTGACTCCATACCTCAGAGGAAAGGAGCCAGTCTGTTGTGAGTGTGTTATGACTCAATGCTGAGGCCCTTACTCAGGTAAATGTCCCACTGGAATCAGTGTGAGGCTTTTTTCCTGAGTAAAGACTAAGGATTGCAGGGTTTGGCTTATAAAGAACCCTAGTAACGACAACATCTTACCGTTTGTAGCAGGAATAATATGTAGTGTATGTGCTTCCTAACTCAGCATGTAGATATATAAAAATATCAGGCCCTTGTGCCTACTGCTTTACCCTCTGCTAAGTGATAATATTGAAAAGTCTGATATTAACTTTCGTGAGAGTGTAATTTTCCATTATAAAGAAACATCATGTTGTCTTTTGTACAGATGGGACTATGTGTAGAATGCAGAACTATGGTGCCAATGAACACACCAACTTGTATTGTATGTGAGGCCCCTATAGCTCCACAGCTGCAACCCCAGGCCAGCATCTGCTTAAAGGTAATTAACAATCAATGTAACCAAGAAGTAAATTACCTAGAGCTTTGTATGTTTCCTATAGACGATTTTGTTAGAGATGTCTTGATTCCATTTGGCTTTGGCTCTTTACCGTGCCGCAACTTTGAGTTAGTAGGATTTAAAATGTTTATTGAACAGTAGCTGTCATTAAAGGTCGACCTCAGTAGCATGACAAGGCATGTTGTACAAGAGCACAATATGTCAGTAATATCTATTTGAGTAAGGTAGGGATGCATTTCTTCTGCACAGCATAGAGTTTGTTAATTTGATCTGTCTAGGCATTTATACCTTACTCATAACTATTTTAACTCTAATAAATCTGTCCTCACAAGTCTATTTACCTCTTTTGATTGTGAAATATTACTTATTATATGGGAATGGGACAGCTGGAGCAGTTACTGGAGATGGGGTGGGGGGGAGACATGTTCAGGGGGGTTCCTGTGGGATGTATGGTGGGATGCAGAATGCAGTCTCAGCTGGTGATTCTCAGCTAGCGTGGTATTGTGGGGTATGATGGGCTGGGAGGCATTTCTGGGAAAGGGAGGAAGCTGCTGAAGGAGGAACTGTGGGAATGGGGATTGTCAGAAAGTAAGGACGTTCACTGGCTGAGGACTCCTCGTTGTTTTTTTTACAGTTGTCATAGACATCAGCCCACACTTTAAATGGTTTAGAGCAGCCCTAATATAGGTACAGGGGCAAACCTAAACCAATTGAGCATGGCTAGTGTGGACACAGTTGTCAACACTAGAATTTGTCATACTCATAATTCCTAGCACCAGTGGAAACTCACACTCCGTAGCAGTAACCAAGGCTGACCAGTGAGATCTCCCCAGGAAGAGTAGCCCAAAGGTATAGGTGTCTTTCTTTTGGTTTTCCTTGCAAATAATAGACTGTCTGCAAGGAACTGTGTGTACAACTAAGCAAATAGTGTAAACAGCCTGAAGGGAACACTGATGTTGGAGCCCCTGAGTCAAATGTCTTGCCAATTCAACAACACTGCCCTCAGCTGCAGATGTGCACGGCAACTGGGCAAGGTAGCTTAACTTTATTAAAGCCCACAGTACAGGAGTTATTTGAGCACTGTGCGTGCACACTTGAGGGAGTTCCTCCATCTGCAGGACTAAGCTACTCGTACCTCTGCAGGCTCAAATCCCTATTGAGCAGATGGTTTATCCTTACCGTCCTGTTGGTTGCAGTTTAAAATTATCCAATGATGAGTCTGTTTTTTTTCTGTATTTTAAAGGGCAAAGTAATCTGTCGGGTATGTGGCACCGGAAATCCTATTCACATAAAACACTGTGTGACCTGTGAAAGCAGACTGCCTGAAATACAGACGGTAAGGTTCATGCACAAAACAGTCACACTTGATTACATGAGATCAGTGAATGAACTTCATTTTCTTTGTCTTGAAGACGTGGGACCAAATCTGGCCCTGTGCTGGGGGCTGTGCTTTCTCTTGTATAGCCTAGGGGAGAATTCTAGCACCTAGCAGCTCTCCCTTTGAAATACCCTGCTCCGAGCTCTACAAGATACTGGAAATCCCATCATACACCTTCGTGTTTCTCCCGTGGGAGCCACGATTGTACAGTGCTGCTGTCTCTGCCGAAAGGTGCTTCGAAAATGTCTGTCAAAGGTGATGGTCTTGACTGAATTTAGTGACGCTTGTGTGTGTTCAGTTCTCTTTTAAATTGCAGTTAAAAACTATAAATCTTGACAGCAATGATGGGTAATCGCAGCAGGAAAGACCACTCATATTGATTTAAAATTTTGTGTGTATTAGTGACCTTTTAATTATTTTTGTTATCTCCACTTCCTGCATGCCCCATCAGCGTACAACTACTATGCTTGTTTTTGGCAGTGACTCTGTCCAGAGGTGAGAGAAACAACAGTGAATTTTCCCTCTAAGATCACTGTCTGTGTCATCTTCCAGTTTAGCTGTGTTCATTTGGCTGGAGTAATTTTTAATTTCTCCCCCTTAGGCAAAATCTCTTCTAAATGCCCAAGGATAGATTTCCTTTCGCTAAGCAGGGAGAGATACAGAGATGAGAGAAGACAGTAATAATTTGGATCTCATTGCCTACTGGTCACTATGACAACAATGCTAGATCTTAGCTAAAACTACCAGGACCTGGGTGTAGAGGTTTCCTGTACAATCCCTGTAATCTTGAAAATTCAGTGGGACTACTCACAAGCTTTAAGCTAAGCACATTGTGCACTCTGACTGGTTCGTTGTAGTGGGGTTACACCAAGGAGCTGACTTGCTGGCAGTGAAACAACTATAGAAAATGAGAGATCAAAATAAATGTGAAATAAGTGATCTAATCCCCCTGGCTCTCCACTCACGCCAACATTTTAAGATTTACACGAATCTTGCGAACAAATAAGAAAAATATTGGTCACATTTTCTATTGTGGAATGTAATTTTTTCAACATAGCCTGTTTTCATTTCAAATTTTCCTTATGCCCCCATGTTTCTAGGTGAATAATTGCACTATTAAAAAAGGACAAAATATGTTAGGAAATAAGGTTTTGTGGTCAGATTTCTCAGAGGATGAATAATGGAAAGTGAGACACACACACAACTATTTAAAAACATATTTTATTGTATCCTTTAAATGAGAAAATTTCACATTAGATCAGAGTAAGCCGAATGTTAATTCACTGCTGAAAGCATTGCTTTAGACTGAGCATTCCCTTAGATTGAACATTGCTTTGTGCTTTCAAATTGGCTTGCTTTCACCCTCCCCTTGTTTCCCGTTTGGTTTTCTTTTACTGTAGCCTATGAAATTCTTGTTTTGCTTTACTAGCCTGCACTCAGTGGAGATACACCCCCACCTTTATCAAGTCATCTAGGGAGAACAATATCCTGCTCAAAATGCGGCCGTGATAACCACTGTGATGCTCGTTTCTGTGACTGGTGTGGAGCCAAGGTATGCTCTTAGGCTCAGGCTTCTGTAAAGACCGTTTTCTCTTTCATTTGCATTTGGTGTTTGTGTTGACAAGCCTGGTTTTACTCATCTATGACCTGCAGCAATTCCATAGCTCCATTCCCAGGAATCTTGTGGGTTAGGACATGTTTTTATATTGTTACTATTTAATGTTTGTATAAAGTGCTATAGATGCGCAGAGCTCAGTAAAGAGAAATTAAAGACATAGGATGAAATTGTGATCCCATTAAAGTCAATGGCCAAACTCCCGTTGCCTTCCAGAGGGCCAGAATTTCACCCATGTTCCCTGCCCAGAGGAGCTTTTACCTAAAATAGTCAATGTAAAGATGTCCCCATGTAATGTATTTCTGCAACCACATTTCTATGTATATCTATAACTTCTTGTGCTAGATTCACCCCCACCAGGATGGGGAAGTTCAAACTGTATCTTCTAGGGCCACATAAAAATTAGAAACTCTGCTATATATGCCAGTGAAATCATGGGTTTTCATAGAGAGAGGGCCTGGAGAGGAGTACAGTTGAACAGACAATTAACGGAGATGCTTTGATGTTCCAAAGCTCCACAGTACTGACGACAGGGTTTCCAAGAGGAGAAAAATATTTTAAAAGTGCATTTGATATCAATATTTTAAGGTTGGTAGGCCTAAAAATTAACCTACGTAGATGCTGATTCCATCTGCAAAGCTTTACCTCTGCATGGCCTGGTTCAGCCGCAGTTGACTGTGATGAGCTGCACATTTGGTCTGGCTTTTGTCAGGATGTGAGCCTGGTTTAGAACTGGCAACCAAGGTCACCAGTCTAACAATTGTAACCACTATCACTCTAGTTTCTCTAAAGTCATGCTGGTTGCTCTGATTGGTAGCTTTATTTCTGGGAGTACAAGAAGATAGATCTCCATCGTGCTACATATTTATGTGCTCCTATGGTGACAATAGTTTCATTGTACTTTTCAGCCAGGTCCTCCTCCAAGCTATTTTACTTGCTTCAAGTGTGGTGCAAGCAACCACCCATATGCTAGATTCTGTGGCTCTTGTGGTGTTTATATTGAGCCTCCATCAAGACTGGCCTCTCAGAATAGCATGCTGTTGGGTGCTGGAGATACCTTTGTGTTTTCTGAGGTAAGTCATATAACGTCACAAACGAGACTGAAACCACAGCAGAGAGACTGGTATCCTCAGCTGGTATAAGTTGGTGTAACTCCATTGACTTCTTCCATCTGAGGATACCATGTTCTGCTCGCAAACCTTCTGTGAGCAGAAAAAGAGGTTACATACATTCATTGAGGGAATTGTTTGCTGTGGATATTTACTCATCCCTAATCATTATTACGTATAGCAAAATGAGAAGCAATCCATCTCTTCTTAAAGTGTTTGCTCTTTAATTACTTTGATCTGGTTCTGACACACTCACTCACAAATTATATCTGGCTAATTTAAGGTTTTCTTTGATAATGCATATGCCACATTGTTTTAAAAAACAGACCATAATACTTAGCAAGCACAAATGTAAGGGTATCAGAACATAAGTCAATTTCTATTTACAAGAAATAGGCTGCATGGGTTTTTCTGAGTATTTGTGATATGTGAGGGTGGCATTTTTTTCAAATGTTAACTGTAATTGGGCATTATTAAAATTCCGCCTTTAAACAGTTTGCATCTCTGATGACTTTTTCATTCTAGGATTGTTTTTACACACATGGTTTCTTTCCTATTTTGGTGATTTTTTTTCTTGTATAAAGTTATATAACTATTTATTAATTACACTTTATTATCACTTTTGTCATCCGGGCACTGATCTTTCCCAATAGGATAAAGGATTTCAGTCTCGAGCTGCCTGGGAGCCTCTGGTTGTTTCATTACCAAAGTCAAGACTAGGTAGAACAGAAAGAAAAGACAAAGGAACCCAGACCATTGGCCTGTTCTACCCATCCAGCACACTCTTAGAGAAGAAGGAACTTGAGCTGGTTTCTCAAAAAGAAAAACAGGAGAAGATGAGTGATCGCAAGCCCCTGCTCACAGCCATCAGTCCTGGAAGAGGTTAGAAATAGTTCATGATTGCACATGGTCAGCAAGGAAAAATTCCCCTGGTTCTGAAACAAAACTAGAGTACTTTGCCTTGTATTCTTTTAAAATGGGTCCTCTGTGGCATAATCCCTTGAAAGGACACTCTTTTACATCATTACATCATCTCTCTTCCCACTAATAACTGTACACCCTGTGTCTGGGGCTTTGATCTGAGCCCCCAGCCCTTCTCTAAAGCACAGCAAGCCTTCACAGAATGCACCAGAATTGCAGTATAAGGCCTTTGTGCAGCTTTACCATTTGGCTGTGATGTCATCAACTCTCACAAGCAAAGGGTCAGACTTGGTCCGTATTTGGATTGGCGACTACCCAGGAAAACTCGGGTTTTGTCTGAAAGTGGTGTTCACGTAATCAGTGTTGTTATTCTTTCTGGCAATAGTGGCATTTAGTGCTGCTGGAGGCACTGTCTTTTGGAAAATATGTAAGGGCTTGTCTGCATAGGGACGTTGACCAGAATAGCTATTGCAGAAGAAACTGTGGAAACAGATTAAACTAAATTGGAAAAAGGCACTATTATTCCAGAATAAAGTGTCCACACAGGGAGCTCTTCCGGAATAATCTATTCTGCAATAACTATTTTGGTCAATTTCCCTATATAGACAAGCCTAAATCCAACATCTTGACTGTTTGTGGTCATTAAACATCCTTTACGATTAGGGATCTTAGCCTCAGTGTCCTGGCAAAATTCCAGTTTAGGGCCAAAAGAAGCCTTAAGACAGACTCCTATAGCTATATTTGAGCACCTAAATAAGTGGCTTGATTTTCAAAAGTGCTGAGCACCAGCAGCTCCCGCTGACCTCATTAATTTCATGATCTGTTCCAGTCTGTCAGCCCAGAGGATATTTTAACTTTTAAAGAGCTAGAGCCTCAATACAATTAATGGGCAGCGGTTCGGTGGGTTGATTTTTTCCCCCAGTTGATTCACCCATCTGTAGCTATTCTCCCATTCAGTAGAGTACCTAACTCTTAGAACACTGGTGTTTTTCAGTGTGCCAGCCAAAGGACTGGTTAGAATGATGTATATGTCTGTAGTGTAAAAAAAAGGGGTTAATGCATCTTTCGGGCCTTCCTAAATTTTTTGTAAACATCTAGGTGAGGCTTTTTTATTTTTAACCTATTACAGTACTTGGGGAATAACTCTTTGCACTGCCTTGCAGTGAGGAGTCTCCTCCTAGTTCCATCACTGCAGTGAATAGAGTACTTGACCCAACATGTCAAAGAAGTCATCTTAGTCAGAGATAATGGTACAGGATTGGCCCAAAATAGGGCTGAGAAAGTATTTAACTCTAAAGACTTTTGTGTCTGTGCATCGGAAGTGCAGCTTTCACCATGGGAAAGAGAACTCCCTTCACAGGGGCAAGTTGGGGAGAAGCTTTGTAGACAATCAGGCTTCCAGGGAAAAATGTACAAGTAAAGACAATTTGGAGAGAGAGAAATAACAACAAAATAGAAGTGTCAGTTTTCTGATCTGACCTCTATTTTTTCTGTTTTATTTTCAGTCGGTTTTGAACAGGAGCCAAAAGCATTTGCAAAGTAAATATTACAGAGAAGCCGTCCCTTTTTTACCTGTAATGTACAGTAAATCAGTCCGATCTAGGTGTAACCAGTTAATGATAACATGAGTTCAGATGTTCAGTCAAGGCTGCCAGAAATCCTTTAAGATACATAACAAACATAAGTAGTGTGAAGCTAAGCACGCATACGTGTATTTCTGGTGTCCTGGTTTTACATCTTGATTTTTATGCACAAGCCCCTGGCCCAATTTAACCCTGGCCTAACCTAGTGCAACTATCACTGACTTCACTGGGTGTTGCATCCACAAAGTAGTAGCCCAGTTGTAAGGTTTAATTGTTACTTTAAATTAGTATTTATTTAAGTCTGTGATTTAGTTTAAAGCAAAATGCCTCTGCTTTGGAAGCCATTAGGGGAACAATTTGGGGTACTGTAGAGATGAGTACCCCTTAGTTTGTTTCTTTAAAGCTTATCTTGATGATCAATACCCTATAAGTCTGTTGTTTCGCTTTACCATAGTTTCTATATGGCCAACCTTTGAACTTGTTGATTTTCCTTCTAAGCCTCCTTATCTTGATTTCCTCAAGGGCAAAACTGTTTTGAGAATCATTTCTTTGTTTATACTTTGACATTTTGTTTTTATATAATGAAATAACATTTATATGGCAGTAGTGTCCAGAGGCCCCCGTTGGGTTGGGCCCCATTGTACATATTGGTATTAAATCAGGGACAATTGTTTTTTATCTAAGTATATAACAGCTTTGGTCCAGTGGATCCTTTCTAAGAATTAGCGACAGAATGGAGAGAGACCACCCCGTATATTTTCTCTTCTGCTCTTGTCTTGTCTTATTAAAGCTGCACAGTACCATTCTTTTTCTGCCTTGGCTTCATGTTCCTATTCTGGTCCTCAATCAATGCTACGGCAGGCCAGAGTAAGGTCAGGATGATCTTACTGTTTCAACTAAACGAGGCTTGTCACACCTACACAGTTTATTTACTCTCTGTACTTTCTATAAGTGCACTCGACAGTAAAGTTGGCTGGATCCTGATACACAGCCACTTAAGGTTTAAAACGAGTCCTTCCATCCCTTTGTCCACTAAACACAGAATATTGCATTGGAAATAATGGATTCAGATTGCAAAAGAATTGAAAATAAATCCTACTCTGACTTCTTATTCATTATTTAGATTGTGGCAGCACCCAAAATGTGCTAGATGTTATTCACCCCTACCTCAAAGAGCTTGCAGTCTGATAGACAAAGAGCAGACAGAAAATTGGGGAAAGAGATACAACCTACAAGCAGAGAGATCAGTGTTAGGACTGGGACATCTAATGGCAGCTCCACACTGTTGTTTTTTTGTTTGCTATGTGCATAAACTGTCTCCAGCTGCCGCCTAGATGCTACCTAGCAATTGGCTAATTTCTCATAGGTGTTGTCTCAGAAGTGAGTCTGGAAAAGGGAACTGAAAGATGAGAAGGCAATTGTCAGTTGTATCAGCTCAGTCCATTTCAAGAGGAGGGGCGCCTATGGAAGAAAGTACAGAGACAGTTTCATCTGGACTTAATGAGCCAATATTGATTTGTTAGAACTCCTCCCATTCCCCACAAACTGCATGTCAAAACTCAGCCTTATCTGTATTTCCTTGTGATTATGCCTTAAAAGATACTCTCTCTTTAGGAAATCATAAGGTATTTGTCCAATAATACTATAATACAAACTGGAACCCCTTATCCGCTGTTACAGTGTATGCAGTTTTCAGACCTGGCTTCATTTTGAACTCTCGGTGAGATCTACAAAGCAAGCCAAATTTCCTGAAAATCAGTTCAGTCATGCCTGATAACTCAGGCTTAATATTGCACTAACACTAACTTTTTCCCCCTGAAATTGTTTTATATTCTCTGTCGCATAGGGTTAGCTTGAGTCTTTAGACTCAACACTGAATATGGGGCAGCACATAGTTTTTCCATCCCAAGAGGAGCTCTGGGAAGGAATGACTCAGTACTCCACTTCTGATCTGAGGGGAAGTGTATTATTTCACTCCTTTCTGGGGTGCAGCTTGCTTCTCTTCCTCCTCCTTGGTCAGCTGGATTTGCTACAGAAAAACGCAGTGTTCTTTGTCCTGGTCAAAATCTACAATTCTTTACTTACTCCACCACATCAGTGGAAGAGTTATTGATGACAATTACAGGGTATTTTCATATTCATAACTCCTACTTTTTAGGGTACTGGAGAAAACAGTTAGATCATGTCTGCGCTCATCTTAGAAGCTATGCTCAGAACAACCCAGAGTTCAGGGCTTTGATTGGAGAACCTCGAATGGGAAAGGTAAGAAATAGCTTTTGCATCTAGCATTTTTCTTGTGATGTATCAAGGAAGAGAAAATAAATCGGATCAAAATACTGTTTTATTTTCTAGAAAATTAGCCCCTTAGGCCATGTCTACACTAGGAGCGCTTTACCAGTATAGGAATACCAGTGCACTATACCAGCACAGCGCTCCTAGTGTGGACGCAGCCATACCAACAAAGCAGCACTTTGTACGGGTATAGTAAAACCACCCCCCATGAATGAAACAAGCTACGCCGGTTGAAGTGCAGCTTTGCTAGTAGAACTACATCTACATTAGGGGGTTCTGCTGGCACAGCTGTGTTGTTCGGGGATCACACACCTCTTCCCATCCCGACCGACATAGCTACGCAGCAGAAGTCTGTAGTGTAGACTTGGCCTAAATAACTGTGCCAATTATTGTCTTGATTCATCTACTTGTGTTTTATTTCTGTCCTACTTTTTTTCCTGCTTGCTCTTTCTAATTCCCCTTTGTTCTCTTTTTCTCACTTCTTTCATTCTATTCCAGTTTTTTCTTCTTAGTTTGCTGTTGAGTTCTTTCTGCTTTCTCTCTAGTTATAATTCCCTTCCTTCTCTCACATGTTCTCTTTGGAACCACCCCCGAAGTTAGGGGAGATGGTCACCACAACCTTAAAGGCCTTGTTGACCGATCAGAGCAGAGGTGTTATTCAACTGATTTTATTATATCCCAGAGCAGATGTTCACCCCTGTGCCTTGGGTCAGCACAAGGCCAATGCACTATTTAAGTCCTACTTATAAGTGGTGCATTTGCCTTGGGCTAGCCCTCTGCACAGGGATGAATTTCCCAGTAGACAGCAGCAGGTCACTTTGTCTCATATACTTTATTTCTGCCACAAACTATGCCATTATTGGAACAATGTGTTCTTACCTCAGTACTAGGCACTTAGCTTGTGCATATTAGGGATATTAGCTGACTTAATGTCACCAGTCAACACTAAAAAATGGTTAGCTGTGGCTGTATTGGTGGCTAAAGTGGTCATACTGGGGAGATGGAAATTTGAGGTTTCTTCTACATGCAGTGACTGCTCTCAATGGCACAAATGCAAAAATCATATCAACCAGAAACAGTTGGAAAAAATACGTGCTTTAGATATGGTTACATGTGCCTGGGAGCAGGAATGGCATGTACTTTGTGGAGGTCTGGCATTCCATCAGATTCTTATTACCACTCTGACATTGTGCAGGGTCCAGAATGTGAGATTAATGTGAGTGGTGTCTTATTTTAAAGCCTTTTTATGCTGCCAGAGAGGTGTAGAGGAGAATCAGGCCCATTGCAATTTGTTTTCTTTGAGAGAAGGTTCAGGCATATGCAGTTTGGAAAGATATGGAAAATATCTCCAGGAGGGATATTCCGGCAATTTCTAGGCCTCTATCATCCTACTGTAATGAAACCTCTGTCAAGAAAAGTATCAGTGCTGATTCAAGGCAAATGCCAATATCTGGTCTTTATTCATGCTTTTTCATGTTTCATGCAGAATATATATATATATATATGTATAAAAATCAACGTTCTCAGCCTGCAGTGATGCCAACTTGCATTGTAATCTTATCAGCTTTCATAAGCCAACCAGCTATGTGCCACTTGTCTAAAATTTCCCTGTAGTTTCAATTTTATAAATAACATCATTTCCCCTCTTGAAATCACTTTCATATAGTGTTATATGGTGTGGCTGCCACAGAATGGTGCCGTTTCCTCCCCACAGCAGGCTGCATTTCAGTAGTCGGTGAAGTTAGCCCTGTATGCACAGCGCTCTGCTCATGTGCTGGCGCAAACTGGCACAACCCAAGTGGAAATTGTCCACTGGTGATAAGTCTTCCTGGAGCAGGGTGGCACAAGCTGCCCATATCTCATGCTCCACTGGGGCTCTGTAGCCATATGGTGCAGCCCAAAAGTGAGTGGGAGATAGGCCGGGTCAGCTGAGAAATATGCTTACTTAGCACCAGCCCTCCTTCATGGTAAAGCATCTCTATTTATCATATCAGTTGCATCTATTGTATTTATGGAGCACCGTGCACCATAGTATTTGCACATAGCTGCCCCTGTGGGTGCAGGGTGTGTGTGTAAATGCCATCCCTCTGCAGCCATGGGTGTGAACCTGTTTCGTGACATGTACAACATTTTGGAATGAGAGTATAAGGAATCATTAATATTTTTAGACATTTGGCATTTTCAGTCATTCAGGTTTCTCTACTTACCTCAAAATATCGCCTGTTATAAATTCGTACCCCTTCACTCAGTTAAAGTGGAAAGATGATTAGTTAATGTGCGTACAGTGCTATAAAGACGTAAAGTGTGAATCATTAATTATTATTGTTACTATTACTGTATTATTTATTTATGAATGTATTGGTTCAGTTGATAAACACTTTCAGCGAACAGCAGGACTACTTAGCATTACGGAAACTGTCTTCCTGTACTTTCATAAGAAGAGGTGCTAACTTGTGCTTTTTTCCTTATAGATTATTTCTGCTACACTCCATGAGGATGGTTATGAAGTCAGTCTCAGATTAAATTATATTCTTGCCATAAACAAGGTCAGTTTAGGGGACTAGGCTAATCATTGGAGAAGCTGACCTACTGAGCCAATAGCCATTGCTTGACAGCTCAGCACGAATATATATCTCTAACCCTATTCCAGAATTTCTCTTGTTGAGAGCATGTTATTCCTTTCTAAAGTGAAAGACTTTTCTTTTTCTCTTTGAGCTAAGTAAGCAGGAATCCCTATTGCTCAAACCAGACTTCATGGTCATGTTGCTGTTATCCATTGCCAAGGCATCTTTTAAAGTATGGTATTAATATTAACATTCTTCTTTCAACTGAGAAGATTTTTAATAGCCTTAACATCACTTTCCTCCTGCTCTCAAATCTTCCTACTCTCCAAACTGCAACTTGTGGCTGTCTTGTGGCACAGGTTTTCTAATTCTAAATACAGTTGAGAGGCAGCACATGCCAGAGCTTTTGCTAATTTTGCTCTGAGGCTCTGCATGTTCCTGCAATATTACCTTGTTTACCCACGTTCCCAATCCTTCCAAGGAATCCAGTTCAACTCAGAGATTATTTCTTTTGGATGGCACCCTGATGAAAGATGGTTCAGAAGGTGTATCATTTGGCTTCTTATTGCTGTATCTCATTTAGCAAGCAATACGTTAAGAGGTTTTCTTAATCAGTATATATAATGCTTTTCCTTGGATGTGTATCTTCATTTCACAATATTGAGGTGATGTTCAAGTTTTTGCTTTAAAACAAGTCTTGAATAGTGAGGTGCTTTAAAAACCTGTTTCCTTTGCCTGTGTTGAAACAGTATTAACTAAGATTGAAGACATTAAATAGCTGTATATCTTTTCTTATATATAACTTCCTCCCATTTCATGCCACTGAGGATATTACAGAATTATGCAATCATCTGATTAAATGTCCACATGTTATGATTCCCCAGGATATTCTCACTGGTAAACCAATGAAGTTTGACAATCATTATCTGAGCACTGTGACAGAAGGCAGAGATGGACGGTATGATAGTCAGGCTAGTTTGGGTGAGTTTTCCTATATCTTTACAATCTGACTAACTACAGCACTCAAGAATAGGAATCTGTCTCCTATGAATAACATGTTAGATGCTCAAACAGGGAAATTTACCACCGTGCAGACAGCCTGCAACATTTAAAACCTCAAAATAGGGTGTAAGTGGGATTTAAAGGTTGGATCCACAGAGGGACTTAAGTATTGCGGCACCTAATTCTTAGGTGCCTAGAAAAATCACAAGAACAACAACGAGATCCATAAAGCCTCGTTAGGTGCCTAGGCTCCCTATACAAAGAATGGGAAGAGATCGGTGTCTTAGAATGCAATCCACACAATCCAGCATGCTAGGCAGGGAGCCAATGGGAGATGCCAATGAGAGGGGGCTGTGCTAAATTCCATCCTTCTCACAGATGTAGGCACCTAAGTCTGGGCTGCAGAGAAGCGCCTGTCTTTACTTAGCAGTGCACGACCAGGAGCCTCTCTCCTGGAGTCAGGTGGCTTAGGCTCCTGAAGGGTTTCTTGAGGGAATGAGTTAGGCCTGCCTCTCTCCCCACAAAACAGCTGGAGAAGGAGGTGGTGTCGCTGGTACCCACCTTATAACTTTTATCCTAATGGTTTTATCTCACTCCTGTGAGATGTGGGAGACCCAGGTTCAATTCCCCCCTCTCACAGGAGTGCTGTAACCACTGAGCTCTCATGTTGGAGCTGTTCCACTGTGGATAAATACTTAAATAGCCATTGGGCCACAGAGGGAATGACTCTGTGGTCCAGTGGTTAGAGCATGCGCCCGGGAGGAGTGTTACCCAGAGTCCAGCCACCGTGCTCCACTCACTCTTTCATTATTTATTCACAGGGGAAGAGCTTCAGCAGGACAGACTGAGGGATCCTGCCCTCCTCAGAATATCCACAGCTCAGTGGTTAGCGCACTCTCCTGGGAGGTGGGAGATCTTTGTTCAAATCCTCTCTCCCCCATCCCAGGCAAGCGCTCTGATCACGGGGCTAAAAGTTATAAGGCAGGTACCACTCCCACCCACCCTAGTTTTTGAATGGGACCTGATCCAGTTGGGGGCCTCTGAGCACACCTACTGGATTGAGCCCTGCATGCAGGTTAGGCATCCATACGCCTATCTTGTGAATCGCTCTAGGGCTTAAGTGGAGAGACAGGAGTCTGAACACCTAACGGGAGGCAGCAGTGTGCATGCCTGGGGGGTGAAACATAGGCACCAAGCAAGTCTGGGGTTTAAGTGCTTCAGTATCTTTGTGGATCTGGGCCTATGATTTACAGGCATTGTGAGGCTGTGTTGAGTGCTCACAGACACTGAATTACATCTTCAGAGAATAGCTGAAAAGATCACGTAAGTGCAGCTGAAGCTCAGTTTTTTGAATCCTAGTTGTAAAATCCACGCACAGTGTCACTGTATGGCTCTAACTGGGCAGTAACAGAATCATAGCCATGTAGGGCTGGAAGGGATCTCAAGTAGTCATCAAGTCCCAGCTCCTGCATACCTAGACCCTCCCTGACAGGTGTTTGTTTAATATCCGAAGGCCACAACTTCTAGCTGTTGTTTGGGGGGGTTTGGTTTTGCTACATTTGACAAATGAAACAGAACTGATGACATGTAAAATCCTAGGGCTCAATTTTCCAAGTGCTGAGCGCTCGCAGCACCCATTGGCTTCAGTAGGAGGTGTGAATGCTCCACACATGTGAAAATCAGGCCACCTGTTAGACTCTGGCTTTTTGCTTCGACAGCTATTGCCATTTAAGCTCAACACTAGTCTTATAAATACACATGCGTGTGAATTATCATGGTGCCTTATTTATTTCTGAATGCTTTTATACATACCTAGAGAGACAAGATGGGGGAGGTAATCTCTTTTATTGGACCAGCTTCTGTTGGTGAGAGACACAAGCTTTCGAGCATGCACCGGAAGAAGAGCTCTGTGTAAACTCAAAAGCTTCTCTCTCTCAGCGACAGAAGTTGGTCCAGAAAAAGATATTCCCTCACCCACCTTGTCTCTCTAATATCCTGGGACCAACATGGTTACAACAACACTGCATTTACACATTCCTGTCAGTTTTCCTTATTAGAGCTACTGTAAACCAAGTCACCTGAGATTTGGGATGTGGCATGGTCTGTGGAGTTAACCCATTTTCAAATCTGAAACACTCCAGTTGAAGTTCATTCCAGTGCAAATGGCCAGCACAAGGGGCCACTTAAATGGGGTGCTCTGGATAGGGGTTGATTTCATGCTGCCACAACAATGTATGAATGGCCCCTGAGTTCTTGTTACACCACTAGTATCACTTTTAGTTTTAACTCTGGATTCTCCCATTTTAGTGTGTGAAGAGGGTCACAGCATCTCAAGCCCCAGAGAAAAAGTAAAAAGAACAAAGAAGACAAGAACAGTTTTAGAAAAAGAAGATAAGCTATCTGTATGTATATGCTACAATCTGTGAGTGTAGGAAGGATACTGGGACTGCCAAAGTGCTAACGCTAATCGACACATCCAATGGGAAAACTGGGCTGCTTTATTTTTTAACACCTTCCAAATGCATTGGTCTAGGAGAACATTTTGGAAGGGAAAGGTGGAAAATAGTCAAATTTGGTTTAAAAAATAAAGACCGTCTTTCCTAAATAGGAATGGTTGGTTGGCATGTATATATTTTTGTAGAAGTTGGATTTAACCAAATTTCCCCCTACTCTCTGAAAAAGTTTTTTTTTAAACTAGATAGCTTTCATTTTTTAACCAAAGCATTATTGTCTGGACATTATGCAAGTAACTTAATGAAAGTATTTTGGACCCATTCTTCTCCCTTTGAAGTGAATGGTAGCACTCCCATTGGAACAGGATCAGGTCCAGAATCTTTGTCACTGTTACAAATTGGGAGTGTTAATGCTCCAGAAGATGTGTTATGGAAACCTTTAAAGGCAAGCCACCAGGGACATGTGGTTACATCATCTATCCAGTGGGGACAAGAGGAGACTTGCCATGTTACCCTGTAAGAAATAGAACACGAGTACCTGAATTTTCAGGGCTTTTAAAAAAAATAAACGAACAAAAAACCAGATAACTGATTTTCAGTGCAAAAATAAAAACCCTTCCAGTGAATTACACCCCAAATAAAAGATCACATTTCTGCAAGCCCTACTTCACGAGAACCTCCGTGTGGCAATGGGCCGGGGCCATGGTATGGGTTTTACATGTGAAAGTGCTTCCCTCACTCCCTGCTATTTCATAGTCTCTCCTGGGCTTAGCACATACTCAGGCTCAGCCGAAAGCCACTGGGCCATAGATCTAGGGAAACTATGGGGTGAAAATAATGGTATAGGCTAATCCCGCCATTGGCTTGAGTTTGCATGCCATAGAGTGACTCTGAGGCCTAGTAGGATTTCCCACCTCTTTCTGTCCTCAACGCCCCTGTACAGCCCAGATTTTCAGGCTGGGTGCTGGAGTTTGGCTTAAGTGAACAAACTGAGTTAAAAAGCAAGGCTAGCAAATCGCAAAGTGTATTTTGTTAACGTGCTTTGGCAATTGGAGTTTAGTTTTATTTGATAAAACTTCATAGTATGCTAGTAAATATTATGCAGCGTATTTTGTAAAAAGAGGAAGTCGAAGGCCCTGAATTGTCAAAGATATGCATGTGCTTAACCTTATCATATTTATTTTATTTCAGTAGGACTACTCATGGTAGTAATGTTAAGCACGTGTACACCACTACCCTGATATAACGCAGTAAAGCAGCGCTGCGGGGGGGGGGCTGTGCACTCCAGTGGATCAAAGCAAGTTCAATATAACGCGGTTTCACCTGTAACGCGGTAAGATTTTTTTGGCTCCCAAGGACAGCGTTATATGGGGGTAGAGGTATATAAGTGTTTACAGGATTGGGACCTTAGTAATAGGACAGTTGACCATAGCACCCTGCTCAGAAGTGGGAAGAGACAGCCTTTTTTTGTAGAAATTGTGTGTGGATTAGTGAGGTTCAAATGCCTAACATGCATAAGACCAAATTCTGCCCTCAGCTACATTTGCACTACTCTGCCAGCGTGAGTTCCCTATCATCATATTTCTACTTTGTGAAATGTTATCGAGTGTTGTTGATTTCTGTGTTTTCACAGCCTGAGGCTAGACAGCTCCTGAAAGAAGTGGGTCCAGAAGGGGAAGGAAAAATTTCATTGGTAGAACAATTGCTTGATGAAGTAAGTTTAAAAAGATAAAGTAATTTCTAGTTCAGGTTTTCGAGACACAGATCCAGGCCCATTGTCCATTTACTTCATGAACGTTAGTCCTGCCTTCGTGGCTTTTAGTAAGAAAAAGAATAAACGTGACCCACCAGAAACTGTTCCAAGGGCGGCTCACTGCAGTAGAGCTTTTAGGCTCAGATCCTCCAAAATACTTTGGCTCCTAACTTCCACTGATTCCAATGGAAATTAGGAGCCTAAGGGAACGTCTACACTAGAAACGCTAGAGCGGCACCAGAGCAGCGGTGCTGCTATAGCATAGGCACTTACTACAGCAATGGGAGAGGTTCTTCTGTCAGTGTAGTAAATCCACCTCTCCACGATGCGGTAGCTAAATCAACAGATGAATTCTTCCATCCTCCTAGCAGTGTTACACTGGGCTTAGAGCAGCTTAATTACATCGCACACGGCATGTTTTACACAGCCCTAAACGATGTTAAGTCAGCCTAACTTTGTACTGTAGACCAGCCCTAAATATTTTTCAGGCCCTGGGCCTTACTGCCCTCAGTATTAAAGAAAATGAACATTTCAATAAAAACCAAACAGGAAAATCTATTTGCATATATTCTCTTCCAAAATTGATAATGAACAGATATGAGTTCGCCCTGGTCCCACCAAAAGCATCGTAGTAAGGAGAAAAAAATAACCTTTTCTGTAAGCATTTTATGTGTTAAGGTCAAATCCTTAGTAGAACTGCCACAAGCCTGCCCTACAGTAGGGCATGCACCATAACTCTGTGGTGATGTACTACACAGTAGAATGCAAGGAGAGCGAGAGCTTTGAGGTGAAAGCAGGTTGGGGAGTTCTCCATTGGCCAAATCCATCATCACAACACTACCACCACCTCTGCCTGGAGTTGTGGCCACAAAGCAGCTGCAATGGGTGGGGAAGCCTTTGACCGTCTCTCCTTCCTATCTCATAGAACTGGAAGGGACCTTGAAAGGTCATCAAGTCCAGTCCCCTGCCTTCACAGCAGGACCAAGTACCATCTTTTTTTTTTTTTTTTTTCCCCAGATCCCTAAATGGCCCCAAGGATTGAACTCATAACCCTGTGTTTAGCAGGCCAATGCTCAAACCACTAAGCTATCAAATACATGAAAGTTGAATTTTCCAGGTTTGAATGTTTCTCTAGTGTTTCTGAATGTTAAAGCAGATTTGAGAGAGACTGTGACAGTACATGTGACAACTAAAGCTGAGTTTGTTATATTAAATCAGGGGAGGCAAGTTGAAACATGTATAGCTTGTAATAGCTAGTCCTTTTCTGCACATTCCAGGGAGCTGACCCAAATTGCACCAACAGTGAAAACCGACCTGCTTTAACTGTTGCTGTCCTAAACAGACATGATGAAGTGGTTCCAGTTCTTGTCCAGAAAGGTGCTGATATTGACCAGCAGTCAGGACCGTAAGTAAGCAATTTCTATCCAGAATCCTCTACAGAGCTTGACCGGTAGAGGAACTTGACTTATATTTCACCAAAAGGGACTAATCTCCTAAAGTGACTGTGAATCAAATTTTCAAAACCAAACAAAAACACCCACACTTGCAAACAGGTAAATCAACAGACAACTCCCCCTTTTATTGCTTCACTTTAGTTGGCCAGCTTTGAAAATGTGGCCCCATATTTTAGCTCTACAAAGTCTCAATCCTCCTAAGCCCTTCCCCTCAATCTTCCTGTCACTGGTACCTTCCTTCTCCCCCCCCACCCCCAAAAAATATGTTCTCCTACCCCATTTCTCCCTATCAAAAAGAAGATAGCCACCTCACCAATTTGTTGGTCCTTGATTTCCCCCCCTAGTTTGAGGCAGTTGATATACTAGTAGAGATAAAATATTCCTCTAAATAAAGTCACGACTTTCTTTTTAAATAATAGAAATTATTTGAGTACACCCTGTTTTCCTCCCATACAGGCATAACAACACTGCTCTTCATGAGGCAGCTTTGCTTGGATTAGAGGGAAATAAATGCATCAAAGTCTTGTTAGGGTAAGTTCTGCTGTTGTGGCATGCACTGCAGCTCTGGGCTACGTGTAATCTACATGCATCACACAGAAGTAATCAGTAACAGGTATGGGCTTCATCCTGCAAGGAGCTGAGTGCCCTCAACTTATCTTGACTTAATAGCGTGCTGTACATGTACAACAGGACCCAGGGCCAGACTCTGATATCACTCACATTACAACACGAGTAAGCATCAGAATCTGACCTTATGTGATTTACTTTTGAGTTATAGTAATTTGAAACAGATTCCTTTTCGAAAGTAGCTTGAGCAGTCTGTTCTTTATTTACAGCTGTAATGCAAACATTAAAAAGAAGAATGAAAAAGGCTTATCAGCATATGACTTGGCACTGAAGACTGGGAATGAGGAAATAATGTCATTGTTTGCTAGTAAGCTTGGACAGGGAATGCTGGACAAACTGACCAAGCCCAAGAATATCAGTCTGGCCACGGCTTGATTGTAGCTTTCTTATCCCAGGTGGAGCTGGATGCTATGTATGGTTGGAAGAAAGTGGGGTTTTTTGTTTTTAAAAAACTGCATTGCCAAGGCTTTTTTTTTTTTTTTTAAACTGACTCCAAGGGGTTTTGAATCAAGCAAGTAGCTGACACCTTTTGATATCAAAATCACAAGTAATCTTCTTATACTTAGAAGAACTACAGGATTGAGCCCAAGGAGAGTAATTGTGCCTTTAAGATTAGGATGCTGTTGGAAATATCTTAAATGGATCATTCACCACTTCTGCAGTGGTGCCTCTAAGACAGCATTTACTGTGATCAACTTATATTTCACATTTTAAAATAAAAAAAATGAATTATGTGAACTATTTTAATAGGAGAGATTGTTAGACTTCACTATAGAATACTCAGTTTGAGCAGTTAAATAAATCATTGTGCATTAAGTTTCCTTTAGACATTTATTTATGTGTCAACATGAGAAAATAATTTCAAAGGAGGTTTGCAGAGTCATGTAAGAGACTTAGGAACACAAACGTCAATGGTAGTTGCAGTCCTAAATGCCTTAGGTGATTTTGAAAATCTCCCCCTTTGTTTATAAGTATACATCCCCTTTGATCCTTGCATGAAAGGGACCTGAACTACTACCACCACCCAGGCACAAAGAGGCAACTCTAGAGAACATATATACAAGTCAGACACTGCACAAGGCAAGTCGCAGGGGCCTAGGAGACCAGCTTCTCAATATCACGACGTGCACGCTCGGATTCTTCCTTAAACTCCGTCACTTTCTGAGAGATTTGCTTTTTCTGGAAAGATCAAAAATAAAATTCCTTCAGCTTACTACAGGCAGTACCACGCTCAGCTTGGTGGGAAAGGACAAGGTACTACAGCTCAGCACTCCCCCCAGGGCAAAGGCAGGGAACTGCAAGGTGACATGCTGGCTGGCCCAACACATGTCAGAGGGGAGAGTAATCAAGAAGTGTCTCCTTGGCAAGGAAGCCAAATGCTCAGGCTACCTAACAGGTCCTAGGACTGGAGGCTACATTAGCCTTTTGGAATAGAGGAGCTAAAACACCCCAATTCTGAGCTGTACGTACAATCATGTTTCTCGTTCGTTCCTTGTCCAGTTTCAGGAATTCCTGCAGTGTCAGGTCAACAGGGTTCTTACGGAGGGAGAGAAAAGCGCAGCCAGAGGAGTGTTTCCTGTGCTCATCTCTAGGAAAGGGAGACCAGGCTCATGTTAAAGGCACACAACTGTACTCCAGTGCAAAGCATTTCAATAGTTACTTGCTTTCAGCCCATCCTCTACCACAACAGTTCTCAAACTAGAGGCCTTAGAGACTGCACAGGAGGTCCACAAAATGTTATGAGCAGAGGTGATGCCTGGGGGGAGGGAAGGGAGGGGGGGGGGCATGTGGGGTCCTGCTTGTGGAGTCAATGGTGTGAGGCAACCCCTTCTGATGGCAGTGGGAGCCATCAAAATGTTCACAGGCCCAGGGAGGGAGCACCACCTCCACCTCACCTGTCTGGGCTGGGGGAGCAGGGGCACACAACCAAAAATTGCAGTGTCACTGCAAAAGAGAGATCTCCCCCTGCCATCAGAAGGAGTTGCCTCACAGCCACTGACTACATGAGCAGGCAACAGCTAGCCAAGGAGAGACACCACTGCTCTGCCCTGCTACATCAGCTCTTCGGGTAGCAGGGCCAAATGGAAGGCAGAAATCTGGCAGGGCACATNGAGCAGGCAACAGCTAGCCAAGGAGAGACACCACTGCTCTGCCCTGCTACATCAGCTCTTCAGGTAGCAGGGCCAAATGGAAGGCAGAAATCTGGCAGGGCACATCTGCAGCCCTCCCCCCCCATTGCCTCTGGATAGAGGCTGCAGTAAGAAGCAGACACACCCATCTCACATATCTGTAAGTACTTATACTTTTTTTCTTAAAGCAATGCTAACAGTACGTGTTTATATGAAGTACACACATACTTTTGTCAATCCGTTTATCAGTTGGGAGTCCGTGATGAACATTGCATTTGAAAAGGGGGCGGTCAACAAAAAGTTTGAGAACCTCTGCTCTACCGTATGTCCACTACTCGCAGAGCCACAAGTGAGTCACTCTCCAATCCCACACCCTGCGATACTGAGAGATACCAACTTACTGGTATTTTGCTAAAACACTCCACCCTTGAGGTTCAGCTGGCATGTCACTCCTAAGTACTTTCCTCACACTCAGCCATTTCAGTCTCCTCAGGGCTCAGTCCCAAACCCATAGCAACTGGGCTATGGGTTCAGGGAACTATTTAAAGGATCCTAGTCCTCTGTTGGGATTTCTATTAGTTAAGAAAAGTAGAACATAACCATGTCTCACTTGGCATGAGTGAAGAACAAGGTCCTGGAGGAGGTTAAAGACAGGAGTGTTCCAGTTGCTAACAGTGATGTGCGGTCTTGCATAGTATGGTACTCTGGCTTCACTCCCATATTTAGCGGACCTCTGTGTTTGTGACTTTCACACACTCCCAGAGGGGGAAGCGATTGTGATTCCTACAGTGGAACTCCTTCCATGGAGGTCCAATAGCCTGGCTCCACTCCTGAGTAAAAATTCAAGTTACTTACTGAGGACACACAGAGGACATTAGTTTTCCTCCTGATACTTAAAAGAACATTGGGTCCAGCTACCAAAGCAGCCCTGGGGCAGCAGAGGCTCCTTGTTCTCCTCAGAGGAGCATAAATTCAATACACAATCCTGTATTCGTGCAATAATCAGGGGATAACTCCACCCAGGAGGCACATGCTGGGTAGCTTCAGTGATGTGTAATTAGACAGTAGTTGGCAATGTACCACAGGGCCAAGAAAATGAATGCTGCCAGGGGCCTTTTTGGCATCCTGGTTTGCAGGGGTCTATTCTCCCCTATTACAGGCAGCTTCTATCTGAAGAAGCCCCTGTGGGCAGAGTGCAGGGCTATTGTGGCCCCCATGGACTGGGATACTTACATGGGGTCATCCTCAGGCTCCCAGCCTTCCAGCTCCTTGAAGCAGAAGAAGCATTGCACCACATCAGGCCCATTCTCACTAGGGCAGTGGATGAATCCGGCTTCTGCCATCTGGAGCGGGGGGGGAAAGAGAGACGGGATCAGCAAGACCCCCCCAGCTCCTTCCCGACAGGTGGGACTGCCCCCCTCGCTGGGGCTGGCACAGCAGGGGCCCGGGGAGAGGCGGGGATGCCCGAGGTCCCCGCTCTGGAGGGCGGTGCCCCAGGCCCGCAGGCCCTGGAGGAGGAGTCCCCCGCAGCCCAGTCCCAGGAGACCGGCGGTGGGAGGCCTGGGGCTCAGTGCGCCGGGGAACCGGGCCAGCCTCCGAGCCGCCCGCCCGCCTGCGGCCCCTCACGGAGCGGGCCCCGCCAGACCCCGGCTCCCAGCCTCACCCGCTCCGGGGTGCAGGCGCAGCCCTCGGTGAAGGGCCAACTGCGGTAGGTGGCCAGGCGGGTCTCGCTCAGGTAGAGCTGCCACTCGGCGGGCAGGAGCGCGGCGGCCGCGGGGCCCTTCATCTTCAAATCCTGGCGGCGTCGCGGGGGCTGCCGGGACTGGGCGCGGCCGCACGCACGCGCGCGGGGCACCCTGGGAACTGTAGTTTTGGGGTGGCCGCGCGGGCTGGGCCGTTATAGCGGCTGCCCCTCGTGCGTGAATAGCGCGTCACAGAGAGACGGGGCGGGAGCCTGGGGGTGTTGCCGTGCGGGGATATATATAGATACGTGTGTGTGTGTGTGTCAGGGTCATGGGGGCGTTGACGTGAGGGAGGGGGATGTGTCAGGGCTGTGGGGTTGTTGACCTGAGGGAGGGGCAGGTGGAATGTGGGGGGGTGT
>QXTE01000065.1:6049871-6162799 GCA_003942145.1 Platysternon megacephalum | reverse complement strand
AGGGAGATGTGGGGGGTGTCAAGGCTGTGGGGTTGTTGACCTGAGGGAGGGGGAGAGGGCTGTGGGGTTGTTGACCTGTGGGAGGGGCAGGGGGATTTAGGGGGTGTCAGAGCTGTGGAAGTGTTGACCTGAGGGAGGGGCTGTGGGAGGGACATTGGGGCCATGGGGGATATTAGGGGTTTCAGGGCTGTGGGAGTGTTGACCTGTGTGGGGGAGGGGCACTGGTGCCATGGGGGGATGTTAGGGGTGTCAGGGTTGTGGGGGTGTTGACAAGTGTCAGGGCTGTGGGGGATGTTGGGGTGTCAGGGCAGGGGCTGAGGCGCTCTGCCCTGAGTGGTGGTGTTGCCCTGCTTTGCCCCAGCCCTGCTGTGTGGTNTCGGGGTTAGGGGGGTGTCAAGGCTTTGGGGGTGTTTACATGAGAGAGGGACCTTGGGGGGTGTCAGGGCTGTGGGGTTGTTGACCTGAGGGAGGGGCAGGGGGGATGTGGGGGGCGTCAGGGCTGTGGGAGTGTTGACCTGAGGGAGGCGCTGTGGGAGGGGCAAGGGAGTGTCAGGGCTGTGGGAGTGTTGACCTGAGGGAGGGGCAGGGAGATGTGGGGGGTGTCAAGGCTGTGGGGTTGTTGACCTGAGGGAGGGGGAGAGGGCTGTGAGGTTGACCTGTGGGAGGGGCTGTGGGGGGGCAGGAGGATGTAGGGGGTGTCAGGGCTGTGGAAGTGTTGACCTGAGGGAGGGGCTGTGGGAGGGACATTGGGGCCATGGGGGATATTAGGGGTTTCAGGGCTGTGGGAGTGTTGACCTGTGTGGGGGAGGGGCACTGGTGCCATGGGGGGATGTTAGGGGTGTCAGGGTTGTGGGGGTGTTGACAAGTGTCAGGGCTGTGGGGGATGTTGGGGTGTCAGGGCAGGGGCTGAGGCGCTCTGCCCTGAGTGGTGGTGTTGCCCTGCTTTGCCCCAGCCCTGCTGTGTGGTAGTTTGGGGAGCAGGACAGAGCTCACCCCATCCTGGGAACAGCATGAGCAGTAACACAGGTGGTGAATCGCAACCCCCACCCATCAGTCTGAGCCTGTAACTAGAAAAGGAAAGTCTGGAGTCAAAGAAGATGGGTTTGGGTCTGTGCTGGGACCAGAGATTGGGCCCTTATAGGGAACAGACACAAACAGGTGAAAGCTCAGTTGATCCAGGTTTCACTGCTTCTTGCGTTTTACTGAGCACTATTATTATTTGTTTTACCATCATGCCTAGGAGCCTGTTACAAACCAGGACCTCATTATGTTTGGCACTGTACAAATAGAACAAAAAGACAGTCCCCACCCCAAGAGGTTTATAATCTAAGCATGAAAGCCAGTTTTGTTTATTGCTACCTAAAGATGAAATTTTTCTATTATAATTGAGGAGGGCTTGAAACCCTTGTATAGCGTGTAGTTGCTAGTCTCCCTCTTCTATACAGTCCAGGGAGCTAATCCCAACTGCACCAACAATAAAGACTGACCTCAGACCACAGAACTCGGGGTGGGTGCGGGGGGTGGAATTGTGGCCCGTTTGGGGAAAGGTTGCTGATAGGCTGGCATCCCGACTGAGGCTTGATTAATATTCTGAGGTATATGATGGTTGTGCTAAAGATGAGGTGTGTCTCTGAGTGGGGAAGTTGGGATATATATTTCTGTTAGTCTTAACTTATTTGCTTCTGTTAAGGTTGCTCTGTGCATAGTATACCTATCTGATGCACAACGTGGTGCTTTTGTGTATTAATTCATATGTGCTGGCTCCCGCAGAGTAACACTACAAAAGATGGTGGTGTTGCTACTGGTTTTAAAAAGAACAATACAAGCTGTAGCTGTCCAAGTGTAATAACTGCCTGCTAAGATCAGTACTGAATTTGCATAGTAAATTAGCTCTTACCGGTATGTTCTGCTTAACTCCTTATTGAATGTGAAAAGCAAGCTTTTATGGAAAATATGCTGTAACTTTAATAACAGGTATTGTGAGGCACTCAACCCCTTAGGCTAATCCTTAACAACCCAGTCCAAAGGGAATTCTGTTTTGTGAATGTTTGCCACAATTGGCAGATGAATAACAGCCTCTGTGTGGGTGTCTGTAATTCACAAGAAATCAAAGGTTATGCTGTCTCTTTTTTTCAGGGAATTAGTCAAACCCTGTTTCTCAGTTCCACTGAAACTCATTATAAATACACCTAGATATTACACAACTATCTTCACGAAAACTTTCAATGTCATTTACATGATGTTTGTTCTGGATCATCTCAGGATTTTATGGCTGCCATCACATGTCATGTAGGCAGTTGCCATCTTTACTCATAGTGTTGGACACCCTCAAGTCAGGTGAAATCCTGGCCCCTTTGAAATCAATAGCAAAACTCCCATTGCCTTCATAAGGCCAATAATGTTTGGCTCCAGTCTGAGAGTTGAGCAGGAAAATATTATTTCTTTGTCATGGGGTGACGGTTGTCTTTTTTATTCTGTCAGGGCAATGAACCTTTTTTGCTGGTTCTGTTTCCAGACTGCCATGGGGGAGAATACTGTTCAGCTGAATGACTGCTCTATCAGTGGTGTGGTAAGATTTTATAGTGATCTTGTGTCTTCTGCTATTGATACGGTGGTTACTGCACCCTCACTGGTGCTACGCTCACCCATGTGTGTCGCGAGGACTGCTGGGGACTGACTGCCCATGGTTCTTTATGCTGCAGTAAGGTCAGCTGCTCTTTTATTCTTTCCCAGTGAATTATGTGAGAACTTGTCTGCCCTTTTCAGAACAGGGGGTGGGGTGGGTGGGAAGGCATTGGAGAATTGTCTGCACTAAAGTGGTTTACCCTGTGTCCTCACTCCAAAGTGGGCTGGTTGCCAACCCAAGTGAAAGTGGAACCCGGCCTTTAATCCACATCCCCAGCTGTGTCAGATTGAAAGTATAACTAAATTTGTATGAGAAATTTCTGTGTGGTTGGGAAGGGGGTTAGAGAGCCAATGCCAAGTAAGAGCCTGGACTAATTCTGCAGTGAAGACATGTATCCTTTGAGGGTGGTCTCTGAGTCTGTTCTCCTTCAGGCTTCAGTTTTTGTGCTGATTATGCAGGCCTCATATTTTTCCCATATAAACTTGTTTTCCAGCTTCAGAAACAGCAAAGATGGAGAAGTTCTTAAAGGGCAGCTCCAATCTGAAAAGCAACTATGTAAAAGTGGTGCTATCTTACTTAAAAACATGTTCCCATTTATAGTCAAAGCTGCTGACCTTACTGACTATAAATAAGTTTATGCTACTTTTTATTCCTGTAAACATTCCAGAGCCAAGAGAGTAAGATGGATTGTATTTTGGTTTGTGCATCATCAATAGAATTAGCTAAGTTTTGATTGCAGATTTTTTATGGTTGGTAATACATGAGCCAGAAAAAAAATCCTTGACTTTCAGATGCCAGGCTGAGTCTGCAGGACTGGCAGTTAAAAATACATTGTTTTACTTGTAAACTGAACCAGTTCGGTCAGGAAATTATGGAGACATATCAGACATGAAACCTCCCCAGTGTGGTTATTTCAATGTCACTTCCACAGGAGTCACAATCTAAGGAAAGCTTGCTCTGTAGGCTGGGATTATGGCAGGGTGCTAGGATTGTTGTCCCTTCCTGATGTTACGGGGAAAATTACATAAGATCTGGTGTATTCATCATGAAAGTGTGGTGAGGTTCAGTGGGCAGCAGCTAGGCACACAAGAACGTTGAAGTTTCTTAGTTCTCTTGAAAGGACAAGGGAAGCCAGGTGGGGTTTAGTGGTCACATTATGAGGCCTGGTTGATGTTGATGCAGCCCCACATACCCCTGTTCTGAGGATTATTTCTGTTGCTGTCATGAATACTCTCTACGGGTATGTGTGTGCGCTTAATACCACAAAGACAGCATTCCGGTAAACCCAAAGAGTGCCAGAATGTGACCATTTAACTCCATCTTTAAAGTGATTTTTTGTAAAATCATGAACAGGGCTCGGACCCAGAACTTTGATTGGCCATCCAAGTTTTTATACTTCAGTCATCAAGATACAAGTATAATCTAAGTCAACAGCATGTGTGTTTTAATACATGTGGAAAGGTTTCTTTTGGAATACCATGATAAATCCCATGCCTTACAAGTGAATAAAAAGATCTCCTATAAGATTATAGTACTTCAGTAGCAAGAATCCACAATAACTGAGAACGATTACTGTGATCACACTTTAAGATCTGAATAGAACTGTGTAATTTAAGTCACCTAAAGTGGTTTTTTAACCTGTCCACTTCAAATGGATGCAGTGATCTGAGGACAGTACAAAACTTGAACATGTTTCATTTTAACATCCCTTACAAACTAGACATTAACAATTTGTAATTGTATTCTCAGGAGAGATGACGAAGTCTCCTGCCAACTGTATTTACCTCCAGGCCAGGCAATAAACTGGCTGAGAACATTTTTTTGTTACTAGGTGAGAACCTGGCTTACTCAGTTAGGAATAGATGAGCTCCTGTAAACATTGTTCTTATGAATACATTATACACCACAGAAAATATTACAAAGGAAAATAGGCATTAAGAAAATGTAGTACAAATCCTATGGAGGCAGAGGGCAGTGTTATCTGGTGGGTGGAGCAATGAACTCCATTAGTTAAAACAGTGCAACTTCTAAACGTGACTTCTGTGTGACAACAGTTGTATGTGCACCTATAAAAGTGAGCAGTCTTATTTTGGTTAGCTTCAGTCAATAAGTGTCATACCAAAATAAGTGCCCACAAAGACTTTTGGACTGGTTTAACTAAGTTGATTTAACATCACATTTTTAATTAAACTGGTGCAACATCTGTGTACAGACAAGTCCTAAGTGTTTTTACAGAGCCCAGCATAAATCCAGTTTTATGGGGAAAGGAGGAAACATTTTTTTGTGTCAGGTTGAATTTTTTTTTAAATGACAGCTATTAGAAGCTGCTCATTGGTTTGGAATATTATTAGTCTTGGTGGAGAGGGATGAGTGACTATAGTGCATGTGAGGTGGGTGATGCAATTTATCCTGTTGCCTGCAAACAGTTAGAATGCTCCACCATGTATGTTTGTAGTTGTGTAAAGTACATGTACACACAAGGGATGTAGCATTATATCAGGGGTTCTCAACTGGGGGTCAGGACCCCTCAGGGGGTCATGAGGTTATTACATAGGGGGTTGCAAGCTGTCAGCCTCCACCCCAAACCCCGCTTTGCCTCCAGCATTTATAATGGTGTTAAATATATTAAAAAGCACTCAGAGGCTTGCTATCTGAAAGGGGTCACCGGTACAGAAGTTTGAGAACCACTGCAGTATATGTACCAGACTTTGCCAGTTCCCAGCCTTGTTTGTCTGAAGAGTAATCAGATTCCTCTGTCAAGGTGAAGTGCCAAGCATGATTTTGCCCAAATTATTTAGTGCTCAAAGAATTATAAAACAATCTCTTTTGCCGACCCTGCTCATCTTATGTTGCAGATCTAGATGCAAGATGACCCAAACGAAATAGGCAGCTTCCTTATCACGTAATATTAACATACACAGGTAAGGCCACTTAGATTGATTTTTCTCCTGTAGGAGGAAGGTGAAATTTGGTTATTAGTCACAAAGGTAAGTTTGCTCAGCTGAATTTGGCTGTAATAAGGTGCTGGTTTAGCAACTGGAATTGCACAGTCATTGTACAGCTCAGTGGAGCTGCAATGTAATTCAAATTGATGGGGTGTTGGTTTTCTAATCAGTGCTAAGATTGCTTGGCAGTCAGATGGCTGAGGCACAAAGGAAAGGAAAGCTCAGTAGTGAATAGCATGTGTTACTTACACTCTACCAGAGGGCTCTAGCTATTCCAGAGAAAGCCAGCTGCCCCATGGAGATTTGTGTGGGTGCTTGTTTTCATACTAGTGGTCTTGAACGGCAAAGAGCCATTTGGAAGTTCAGAGTTCCGGGTCCCTTTTCCATTTATGTAAGGCCTTTTCTACACTACACATTTTGTCAGCAAAAGCTGGCTTTGGCCGACAAAACGGGACGTGTACACACTACAAAGCTACAGTACTTTAGGTGTCAAAACTCTGCTGTTTTCCCGACAAAATAAAACTACCTCCATGAGAGGCATAGAGCTTTTTGTAACAAAATTAAAGCGACAAAGTAGACACTGCTGTTTGTATTGTCAACATAACTGGCTTCCACCAGTATCCCACAATGCCTGTGGTGACCGCTCTGCTCACTGTTTTGATCCTGCTGCCCTGCAGGCATGCGCCCCTCCCCTTCAGAGCTCTGGAAAGTATCTGACAGCTGAGCCTGCTGCTCCCTTTGGGGAACAAAGAGCAAATCATGAATGGGGAATGCTGCTGTTCTGCCCTGCACTAGGAACACAGGGGCAGGCAGACTGCTGCTGCAGGGAGCGTGGGGGGACTGCTGTGCTGCTTTGACATTCCTCAGCATGGAGAGCTGAGCTCACAGAGCTGCTCAGGATGCAGCTATGGGAGAACTCAGAGGGAATCACGGAACCATAGGTACACAGGCAGAGCGGACTGTTTCAGGAGAGACTGCTGTGCCATGCAAAGCTGGGGGGATGACATGGGGGGGGGGGGTTCCCCCCACCCTGCTGCAGGGTAGGTCGGTCAGCCTGCTGTCTCCCTCCCCCACCACAGGTCAGTTGAAAAGTGGCTGACAGTCTACTAGGATGCCCCTGTAAGGATTGAGAAACCTGCATCATGTGATGCTGTACCTGCCCCATGAAGCATTGCAAACCCTTCCCAAAGCACCCTGCGGCCAGTTGCACAGTGGGATAGCTACCCACAGTGCACTGCTCTGTGTCTGATGCAACAGTTGTGTCGGCAGAGCACATCCACACTAACGAGCTAGTGTGGACATGCAACAGCGGTTTTAATTAAAGCGCTTTAATTAAGGCAGCATAATTTTTATGGACAAAACTATCGTGTAGACAAGATAGATTCAATGTGAGAGGACAAGGGGCTTATTTTGAGGAAAGGAGATTGGAGTCACTCCATAGTATCACGGGGTAGCCGTGTTAGTCTGTATCCACAAAAACAACAAGGAGTCCGGTGGCACCTTAAAGACTAGCAGATTTATTTGGGCATAAGCTTTCGTGGGTAAAAAACCTCACTTCTTCAGATGCATGGAATGAAAATTACATAGTACAACCATAGCTGGTGGTTGGGGAGACAAATGGTTAACATTCTGGGATGTAAAACTTCCTTTTTTACCTCTTCAGGTGGGTCCTCTGAGCACAAAGAATCCCCTCTTTGGACTCCCGCCCCCTCAAAGGCCTCATGTTGTGGTGACTGTCTAATGGGGAAAGGCTGTGCACAGCTCCCTTGGAACCCATCAAAACTGCACCATAGAGAAGGAAGTTCTTCCCCAGGACTGGACATGCTGCCTTCTCAATGCTACCAGCCTAGGGACCTGACCCTGATCTCCCATAGTGCTCCATCATAGAGTAGGGATGGCCCAGCCCATCATCTGTAAAGGAAACTTCAGTTTAATGAGCTTTTCTGCATTCTCCCTGGTTAGCTGATAAAATAGAAGCAGCTGAATTTTGAGACATTATAGCAGTTTGAGTCACAAGTGAAAACGAACTCCATATCCTATAGAGCCATGAATCCAAACCCACCCTGAACAGGTACAACACGAGCAGCATGGCCCCACCCACCTACTTCAGACTCAACTGGGAAGGACTTTCATGGGGCTTGAGGGTGCTTCCATTTCCATGGCCACTGAGTGCCAGCGGTGTCTTGCTAGACTGCCTGCAAGAGCGATTTTACTGCCAGTTCTGGTGGCATCCTGCTTTCACACCAGAAGAACATTATGATGCAATATGAGAACCAAATTTCCACAGGGGCCTCAGCAAGGTAGCACTGTGTGAAAGGACTTTGTGTATGTCTATTGTGCATAGACAGCACAATAGCTCACTGCAGAGAGTATATTCATCCTGGTAATCGGGTATCTCATTTTAACCAGAGAGTTCTGGGAGTACAGTAAACTGAAGGAACCAGGGGCAGAATTTAGACAGCTAACTGGCTGACTTTACATGGACAAGCAATATTTGCAAGTCAGAGAATGTAGCCATCTCTGTATTATCACCTATGCCTACACTTCACTTGCCCACAAAACTGCAGAGGAATCTATTTTACTTATTTGTCCTCTATTGGCATGGTGTCTGAACACTTCACAATCGTTAATGTATTTTGCTTAACACCACCCCTGTGAGGTATGGAAGTGCCACTACCCCCATTTTACAGATGCGGAACTGAGGCACAGAGAGGCTAGGTGACTTGCTCACAATCACACCATGAGTCTGTGGTAGAGCAGGAAATTGAAGCTGGATGATCAAGTCCTAGGCTAGTGCCCTAATCACTGGCCCATCCTTCCTCTCTAGGACGGGGTGCAGTTGTGCACGTACAAAATTAAGGGCCTCTTGAAAATCTCACTGCATATTTTGGCTTAAAATCCAAAGAATCATTTCATTTCCATGGTTTATTTAAGATACTGCTTGATTTCATCATAATCAAACACTTTTTATGTTGTTTTCGGGAGAATGTGGAAAGGGCCTGTTAAGGCAAGATCCTCTATGGCGCTTATGCAGTTGTGCAATAGAGGTGAGTGTAAGGAGCCCTCCCCCCCCACGCACATCCTGCTTGGCTGTTGCTCTGTCCCTGCTCTCCTGGGGGTACATGGTGCCCTGGAGGGAGGGTAGCCACAGAATCTCCCATGTACAGACCGCGAAGAACATGCTGTACTAATGAACGAAAGGCTGTAGCAGGGTGCGCGTTTCCCCTGCACACTGGGGAGCTCCACAAGGCCACAACGAGCCATTTTGGAATAGCAGAAAATACTCTGCTGGACATGTTCGATTTTGCATGACACCAAAGAAAGACGGTAGAAGTGAATGGTGGAAAAATAAATGAACACACTATATGACTGCAGCTGGGCTTGTCCAAGAGAAGGTCTTTAATTTCACTCAAGGACAGATCTTTCCAGAAACAGCTAACTCTTAACATCAGTAACATCAAGGATTTTCACACACAGTCATAAAGTATTTGGAAATGTGCACAGATGGCAGGGCAGATAGTTCTCAAATGGTTTCAAAACGGGTTTTTTCTAGTACCAATTACATATGTTTCAGGGAGGGCTTACCTTGGCTGTACAGAAACAGATACGGTGTCCGTCTCTCTGCTCCTATTAGAATGCAGACTCCATTAAGGCAACAACTACCATACTTAGGCACCTGAAATGTATACAAGGTGGATTTAAAAAAAAACACACAGCTGTTCTCTGCAGCTATGTGGCCTTGACATTAAGACTACGCAGAAGGGGTGGTTCATGTTCCAGATGCACAGACTGCCATATCTACAACCTGCTAAACTGTAAAACAATCTGTCAAGCTACCGTTCACCTGCAGTAAAAGGGGAGTAGGAGTTGCTAAACTATGTAGGAAAAGGACTGGTCCTCAGTGTGAGGCAAGCCCTGTGTTTGCTTCTTTTGTTGCCTTAACATTTTTCTTGGCATACCCGATAACATTTAGAGCCTTGCAATCACAGACTGGATTTTTCTGAGAAAAGTTACTGCCTCATCTTTGCCCCCTGTTCCCCTTAGGTTACAATAGGTTAATGCCATAAAGCAAGGATCAGATTTCAGATCTCAACAGCCTCTCCTCTTGTGCTAAGATTCCTCAAGCCAGAGTGCCTATGGCATAAGGGGGTGGGGTGTCGGAGCCAGCAAGGCTGGGCCCATGGTTGGAGGGGTGCTCTATAGCTTCAACAACTGATGGATGGATTTAAAGATTTCAAAGAGCTGACTTAGCAGCTCTTGTATCTAACCTCACCTAGCTACGAACACACCTGACATCCTGTTCCTGCTACAGAATACTGTGCACTGCACAAACTTCCTACTGAACACACAACCACTGCAACACACTTAGGTTTGAGAAATTTAATGTCCTCTAGCCCCTTTGAAGTCTCAAATTGTTTGTCAAAGGGCTCTCCAAAAAGAGGGCAGGAAATTCCCCTTCCATTGTATCTCAGTTCATACTCTCAGGCCTGTTGCTCGACACCCCCATAGAGGCCATAAATCAATCTCGGATTGCACATTAAGCATACAGTATATCACTGCTGATGTTAGTGATAAAGGCATCATTGCACTCTAACAGCCAACCTCCTGAGCTGAAATCCATGGCAACTCTTAATTCAGCCTATCAGATTTTCCACAGAGCTCTGTGTATCCGTGGTATATTATCGTCGCAATCTCAGGAAGAATGCATGCTTGCACTCCTTGCTATCTAAGGGGTAATATTTGTCGTAAAAATCCAAAATGTATTCTTCAGTCTTAAATCCAAATTTTTGGTACAGCAGCATAGCGGAGTTGCTTGCAGAGACGTGAAGAGTAACATCTTTGCCCATGCAGGTCTGCCAAAGAAAAAAAACAGCCAGAAAATGAGAGCGCCTCCAGGGAAAAGGAGGAGGTGAAGAAACTCTTAAATTCTGGAATTTAACTAGTTAGGGAAGCGTGAGAAAAGCAGAGGCCTTGAAACAGAAATTACAACACACAGCAACAGCTGAAATCAGATGGGAACTACTGTTTATCAAAAACCTTTGTGATTGAGTAATCAGCAGTTTGAGGGCAGGAACAGAAACTAGATTGTAATTTGTCAATTTTCCTATCTCCTTCTCAGTGTAATTGTGAATTAAAAATAATCTCAAACACTTAATAACAATGACCTGAAGAAAAAAAAACAGCCAAAGGAGCAGGCATTCTGCTTCTGGGACTGGACACATCTCTGTCATCAAATAAACCTAGACTTGCTAGAATCACACTGGCACCACTAGGTTACCTATGGGTGTGTCACACTGGAATTCCAGTAGATCCCAGCCTGATCCACTCCCATCCTTCAGCCCCGGGGGCTCACTGCCTGAGAAGCCCAGCTAAATATCTATGTTCAGATAGTAAATGGCAATTCTGACATTAACTTGGAGATTCCTTGTTATTTAGCAACCAGATTATTCATAAAACCTCTCCAATAATGTTTAATATAATAATTCTTCTGACTTTTAGAACTCCTTTCATGCCATGCGCTGAAAGCATTTTTCATCCATTACATCCAAACTGTAAGTACAAGGAAGGAGTAGGATACAGCCATTAAAGAATTTTAATGACAGAGCATTTGATCTTGGCTTGCAAGAAAACAAATTCTTGTTTTCAGAGGCTAGTAATAAGACTCCCACCTGTATGAGGCCAGAATAAAGCAATCAAAATTAGGGACATTTTTGGAAAATAAAACTTAGAACTAGAACATTAGAAATATGCAGCCAATGAAATGTGTAACTTTTGGAAATGCATTCACACAATTCACAGCACGCTGCTTGCATCAGAGGATGGAATCTATTGTAGATTATATTACTGCCAACAGTTCATCTTAAACTGAATATAACCTGCCTCCCACCATAGACACAAATACAGAGCAGATCAATGGTAGTCAAACAGAAGCCTAATGGGAAGTGGCAATCTCTCGTTATCACTGGAGTCGGTTTGTGGGACACCAGTGAAAATCCTCGTTAGCTCTATTGAACTGGATGGCATTACTTCGGTTTTATCCCAGTGTAACTGGAGCAGAATTTGGTCAATTATTTATTACAGATCCTGCAAACAGTAGTGGTAATTTTCCACAATGGCCCATCAATGGGCCTAAACTCTGCCACAGAGGAGACCTAATTCAGTTTTCATGCCCGTTTGAATTTTGGCCTCTCTTCTAAGGATGTGTCCCCACTAGACTTTTGTACCTTGGGTTCACTGATGCCAGTGAACTCAAGGCAGTTAACATGTTTGTAAAAGCTAATGTGGACATTCCTCACATTTGATCCAGGCGACAAACATTTGTTCTTTACCTAAACTGAGATACATTTGAACAAGCATCCTAAACGTGAGAGTCTATGGCATTAACTCTGCTTGTGATCTAGTCATCGGTGGCCAGTGACTGGTGTAGCTGAGTTATAGGTAAAGAAAGCTATAACTGCTACTGATTGAGCCTTCCCCTGCTTGAAACTGGGATTAGCTCATCCAGTGCAGATCGCAACTTTTCTTCTCTACGCTTGCGGTTTGCAATGTTGCTGCTGCACAGTTACTGGCTGCTGATGGATGAATCAGAGCCAAACCCAAACACAGACAAGGCCTGTATCACTCGGCTAATCTCCTAGGCCATCCAATCCCCCATAGCCTATTCTATTTGAAAATGTCCTTTTGAATCCATTGCAAAATTCTGTTTGAGTGTAATGATTTTCACAATAAAAATTCACATATGGTAGCACGTCACCCAAGTAAATACACAAACAAGGGAACAAAGGATGGGAAGGGGAGACAGAGAGGATAAAAACAAGCGCTATTGACCCAGCACTGTTTGCATTCATACATAAAAATGGGGACAATGCTGGGCTCTTTATCAAGGGGAAGGATCTTCCAGCTACCTGAATAAGATGGTAGATCATAAAGGTTGCAATCCCTGCTCTTCTCCACTCAGGGTGAACAAACAGAAAAGAGATGTAAGCTTCGTTGTATTTCACGTCTGGCACCATGAAGCCAAAGGCAATGATGACTTTTTTGTAAAGGACGACAACGCTGAAGTCTGGATACTGCAGGCATTCTGACAAATCAATTCCTACAGGGTGTGAGAAGAGCACAGCTCTAAAGCACTGCAAACCAAAGGGAAATGTTAATGCAATACAATACAGTTCATACACTACCATACAGTCAGGGCATGATGGAATTTAAGGGAAATTAACAGCTTAAAGACTGTTAAAAAGCATGTTTTTCAGGAGAACCTGCTCAACTACTTCTTTTTGTCGTCATTTTCAAACTCCTATGCATAGAAAGATTCTATCAGTCAATAGGGCCAAAATAGAAGTCTCACTGTTGAAGTCAATGGGAGCAGCATTTAGCCCACGTACAGAAGGAAAAAAATCCTTAAAAACGGACTCAACAGCAGCCAGTGCTAAGAAATTAACAACACTGATTCACACCCAAATGGTATGAAAATAAAGACAAAAAACTAACTTAAAATGTGATTCTGCTCTAAAAAGTGATGGCAAAAATGGCATCTTGTTACCCAACTGATCTTCTTCCTGTGTGTATTCAGAGCCACATCTACTGAATTTATAAAGGGCCCAATTCCAAGCACACACATGAATAAAGTTACATGTGTAAATGAGAACTGGACTGGGTCCTAAATGTGTTGGTACTGCTCTTTACTTCTGCCCTGCACAGCCAATAAAGCTATGGGACAGTGTAATGGATTCTATTACGGCTTGTATTGCTGGCAATGTGTGACTCCAAACGAATTTCAGATCTCAGGTTGAGATTGCAGGGCTGCAGACTGAAAAACTATTTTTATTTGTACACTGGTCAGCTCCGGTCTAGAGCCAGGGAGGTACAATCAACGTGGAACCCCAAGAAGCCAGGTGTAAGGAAGCCACCTCCTCTCTTCTGCAGCTGACCCCTCTTTTCACGAAGAAGGAAAATAGAGTAACACCGGACTTTCTGCAGATGCAATAAAGGGTTCATAGATTTTGAAATGAAGCACAGAAATTAAAATGATCCTGCCCAGATTTAAATCTGATTTATTGAGCTTAGATTCACTAGAGATTTTTTGCATCAGTTAAATTGAGGAAGTGAGTATCTTTGGTTATGTCATCATTGAAAAAAAAAATTGTGGTTTTATGGCAAGATAACTAACTTAAGTTAGTTTTCTTGATGCACAATCTTAGTGGAGACAAGACATTGTAGTTTTTATCTTAGCGTAGCCAGTTAATCAGCTCTACAACCCCCACCTGGGGTTTACTTCAACTAGCTACCTCAAGGGGAAAACTATATTGCCTTATCATAGAATCATAGAATATCAGGGTTGGAAGGGACCTCAGGAGATCATCTAGTCCAACCCCCTGCTCAAAGCAGGACCAATCCTGAGACAGATTTTTGCCCCAGATCCCTAAATGGCCTGCTTAAGGATTGAACTTACAACCCTGGGTTTAGCAGGCCAATGCTCAAACCACTCTCCAGTAGGATTNGAATTTCAGATCTCAGGTTGAGATTGCAGGGCTGCAGACTGAAAAACTATTTTTATTTGTACACTGGTCAGCTCCGGTCTAGAGCCAGGGAGGTACAATCAACGTGGAACCCCAAGAAGCCAGGTGTAAGGAAGCCACCTCCTCTCTTCTGCAGCTGACCCCTCTTTTCACGAAGAAGGAAAATAGAGTAACACCGGACTTTCTGCAGATGCAATAAAGGGTTCATAGATTTTGAAATGAAGCACAGAAATTAAAATGATCCTGCCCAGATTTAAATCTGATTTATTGAGCTTAGATTCACTAGAGATTTTTTGCATCAGTTAAATTGAGGAAGTGAGTATCTTTGGTTATGTCATCATTGAAAAAAAAAATTGTGGTTTTATGGCAAGATAACTAACTTAAGTTAGTTTTCTTGATGCACAATCTTAGTGGAGACAAGACATTGTAGTTTTTATCTTAGCGTAGCCAGTTAATCAGCTCTACAACCCCCACCTGGGGTTTACTTCAACTAGCTACCTCAAGGGGAAAACTATATTGCCTTATCATAGAATCATAGAATATCAGGGTTGGAAGGGACCTCAGGAGATCATCTAGTCCAACCCCCTGCTCAAAGCAGGACCAATCCTGAGACAGATTTTTGCCCCAGATCCCTAAATGGCCTGCTTAAGGATTGAACTTACAACCCTGGGTTTAGCAGGCCAATGCTCAAACCACTCTCCAGTAGGATTTTATTATCTCAATGTAAAAAACCCAAACTTTTTTTTTGCAGTGAAGACAGTCTTTGTAAAAGCTAGTATGGACACTCCTCACATGTTTGTGATTTACCCTCTGCTGATCCCTCCTAGCCTGTAACAAAATATTTTAATTACCTGAGCCTTTACAAAGCTCCTAACTAACTTTAATTAAGTGGCAATAGACTTATCCTTGAAGTCACTTTTCAGAGTAGAACAGTGCACTTGATCGGTGTCTGTACAGTCCTCAGCGCAATGGGGTTCTGGTCCATGCCTGGGGCTCCTAAGCACTATGGTAACAGAAATCATTAATAAGAAATATAAGGTCCAGATTCTCTATTACACCTGTGCAAAGGTAACGCCCAGTACATGTAAGCCATTACCATTCTAATTTGGTAGTATTTTACACCCATTTTCCACAGATGGAAATGCCTAAGCAAGATGCAAGGCAGGGAAGAATCAGACCCTTCATGTTTCCTCAAATGCTCATTAAAACCATCACAAAAATGCCAACAACGGATGTATTTGCAAAGGTGGAATAACAGAATAACGGCATATGGTTTTTCTGTAATGTGTATTATTCCTGAGATTTAAAACTTCATGGAACACTGGGAGCAAACAGTGGAATTAAGCAATCTCTTGCTTGAGAAAGAGCTGGGTGGAGAGGAATCAATTGGTGATAAGGAGAAGTGTTAATTATCTCAGGGCTGCAGTCTACTGTGAAATGACTCCGAGCTTGTCTGTACACAAAGTTGTATGACTTTGACTATACTGGTTATAAAGCAGTACAACCCCAACATGGCTCATATACTGGCTTTACATAAGTACAGTTTAGGGCTCATCAACATGGGAGGTGTTTCCATTATACTAGTATAATTATACCGGTATGGTTAAAGCACTGTCTGTTATACTGGTATAACTCCCCGGTTTAGACACACTTATTCCAGAATGAGTAGCTTTTTTAGGCTGTTTAAACTGCTTCCAAAGCAACATAAGCTAAACCAGAAAAAAGCCACTCTCATGCCTTAACTACAGCTCCACATAGGGAGTCACACTGGTATAATTAGAGCACTTTAAATTCACACCCTTCCTCATACCGGTATAATTTCCCCATGTAGACAAGCCTTATTCGTGGAGGTTCTTGTATCAGTATCAGGCACCTTTATACCAGTATAATTGTATACACACTAGGGGCTGTACTGGTATAACTATTTCAGTAGAAAATCACACCTTTACCTGACACCCGGTGTGATTGTAGTTTGGGTACACATACCCAAGCTATCCTCATTAGCTCAGGTACCAGAGCAGGGAAGCCAGGGCAGCTGACCAAAACCCTGGGTAATTACTCACAGAGCTCGCCCACTCTGTCACAGCTTCAGTGCTCTGGTACATGAGCTAGCTAGATTAAAACTAGATAGATGGATTTCCATTAGGAGCCTAAATAACTTTGTGTATTTTGGCCTTGGTGCGTATCACAAATTCCTGTCTGTGCCATAAGGAGAAGCACTGAGTGGATGGGGGATTGAGGGATTTGGAGGGGCGTGGGGGAGAGCTGTGATAAAGGTGGTCAGTTTCTGTTAGAACCAGAGGGTGTCTCGTGCTTTCCAAAGTGGCATGTGTAAAGAAAGAGGTGCCATCTTATCTACTCCTGATTTGGGGCTTAATGGTGCTATTGCAATACAAATAATATCTAACAATAATAATCTGCCAAAGTGTAGTGCAAATATTGATTTTAAAATATAGGTGTGGACTGCTTGTGTGTTATGAAAAACTTAGTTTGCAGTGTTAGAGATGCTGAACCACATAGCAGATCGTCATTACTAAGTCTCTACTGCCTAGGAACCACACCCAAGATCAGGGCTGCATGGTGACATGCACATAGTAAGAGACAGCCCCTGCCCCTAGGAGCTTACAATAACAAAATCAATAAAAAAAAGCAACACAGACAAATAAATACTATAATCCCTATTTTACCAAAGGGGAACTGAGGCCCAGAGAGATTAAGGGCCTTGCCCATGGTCACATAGGGAGCATGGGGCAGAGCCAGGAATCCTACCCAGATCTCCTGAGTTCCAGTCCAGTGCATTGAGGCCTTGTGCTTACTGGGAAGAAACTTTCTTCTCACACCAGTTAGGAGCAGGTGTCTGGTAAAACCTCCGTTTACTACCATAAGGCCCTGATTCAGCAAAACCCTTAAGCGGGTGCTTCACTTTAGGCATGCAAGTAATCCTAGCTCGCATGCTCAAAGCACAGCACATGTTTAAGGGCTTTGCTGACTCCAGGCCCCATTGCCCAGTACTGTTTGATCTCAGAAATGTATTGGCTGACATGTCTTTCCAGCACAGGCCATCTGACAGAATTCCTCTTAAATAAATATTTATAGAATAACTGAGCCAAACAAATACCCACTGAGAAAACAGACCTGCTCCAAAAATAATTTTTGAAACAAAACCTTTTCTTTCCTAGAAAACCAAGCACTGAGGGAATCCTACCAGGCCAGAAGAATTCATGGCACATGGAGTTGATAGTGGGGATGTGGTTCGGGCGAACATAGCAGTAATCGATGGGTGCTTCAGGCTCAGCCTTCCAGTCGGGATCGTTCTTGTGTGGATGGGCACAGATTTCTGCCAGCAGCTGGAGTTTAGGAGGCTTGGTCTCATGGTCACGCCTGCCAGTGCCACAAAAACAATCAACAATATGAAAGACAAGTTGGTAACAATAACTGCCATTGCTGCTAAATGTTTGCTGCACAGGAAATATTCCTCTGATAGACTACAAGAGGATGTTGTGTTTCATTCGTTCATGTGGAAACTTGCGCCCAACCAGGCAAAAATACAAGCTATTCACCAGAAGCCAGGATGCTTTTGCAATCCCGAGCACCCTGCGCCAGCCTGCCCCTAAGGATGGGAGCAGAGAATGACAGAAGTGAGATTCAGACTCTAGGGGTCCGTACCTGATGTAAGGTTTCAGGACGCGAGACGTGTAGGGACTGACGATGCTGTGGTCTGTCAACAAGTCTTCTGAGCCTACCAGTCGGTACAGAAATTTTGTTGTCTGGTGCCTATATCCCTTCATAGCAGGCAGTGTAGTCTACATGGCAAGACAAAAATAAACTGTCATGTCAAGGGAGCTGCCCAACAGCCTAATGTTTGGAACCCAAAGCTACAGAAGGGAAAAAGACTTCTCACAGTCAGGGTTTCCACCTGTCCAACCAGGGCATCTGGTACCTACACTCCAATGCTCCTGTCCATAGTGACTCCACAGGTCCCCCCAATTTCAGAGCCTGATCCTGCAAAGTTCTGAGTGTACCCATTACCCACTGTCATCATGGGAGTGCCCAAGTTCCCGGATGGCAAGAAAGTAATGCAATTTGTCAAGGTACTTACACAGGCTCCATCACCATAGTGTTTGAGTGTAGAATGAGCATGAGCAACTGGAATTTAGCAATGGTGGCATCTACACGTGTTTGTATTTTATAGAGTATTACCCAACTGTAGAATGGAGCTGGGAAGTGTGTTGGTGTGGATACAAGTCCTTTAAAAAATGAAGTTCATTCTTGTAATCCTTTTTACTTTGGCAGTCAGACTTTTTCAGTTTGATGTCTACTGCCTACAACAGAAACCCTGATTCAGCTGGCCCCAGGAACTAACTTGGAATTGAAAGCACTCACCTGGTACCTGTCCAGGATCCTGAAGTCCTGGCTAGTCGTTCTGTATGTTGCATGCCCTGTTGGCAGCCTGGAAATGCCTCTTTCTTTGGCTCCATAGATCCCATCAACCAAGAGCAGAGCAGCATTCACAACCTGGTCCAAGTCAAAGAGTGGCAGTCCCCTTTCCCTCTTGGCCTGCCGGACTATCAGCTTGCGCCTCAACCTCCGGGCCTCTGGGGTCATGCTCACGGCATTGGGACAGGCCTCCAGCCTCTTCAGAAGCAGCTTTTCCTCATAGATGCTAACAGATGTGTGCTTGGGAGCTTTGGGCTTATTGTCCTTCTCCACCTGTGACTTCCTCTTGTCTCGCCCCCTGGCCTGTAGGGATGCATTTGAATCTTCAGGGTCTTCGCTATCACCTTCCATCCTCTCTGCTTTCTCTTCTTCACTCTCCACCTCTTGCTTGATCTGCTCAGGTGTTTTCACTTTCTTTCTGCTCACTATCATAGGCCCAGCACCCATTGGCCCACTAGGAGGGGGAATGTACTCTATTCCTGGATCTATGACTCCATCTCCTTCCATCTCTTCATCATCTGTACAGAAGACCAAAATAACGCCGTAGACACACACAAATGCAAACCCAGCATAGAAAGAACATCAGCCTAGGGGGTTTGTGGCTTAAGTGTGAAGGAAATATAATGTGGCATTTACCTGTCATATCCTGCCAGTCATACACTCCTGGGCCTACATTTTCAAAAGCGACTAGTGATTTTGGATGTCCAACTTGAGAAATCTTAAAGGAGCCTGATTTCAGGAAGTGCTGAGCACCTGCCATTTAAGGTCCCTTTAAAGTGTCTCACAGTTTGGCCCCTTAAAATTGGGGCAATTGAAATCAATAATCCCTTCAAAATTTAGACTCTTTTTTTTTTTTCTATTTTAAAGGAACGCTTTTAAAAATTGTTCTTTAGTTAATGGCTTCCTTAAAAATTCCTTAAGGGCATGAAAACTGATGCAATAAAATGGCAGAGTGGAGCTGAAGCCTTACAGATTACCGGCCAGATGTTCAGATGGTGTAAATTGGACAAGTTCCACTTAAGTTAATGGAGCAAAGCTGATGTGATGTCCTTACTCACAGTGAGTAGTGCTTATTCCATGTGTTCCCCCTATTCATTTCAATGGACTACTCATGGTGTAAAGTACTATTCAGCTTCAGTAAGCATCTCACAACCTGACCCAGAATTCATCTCTTTGATTTGGGAATGTTACATGTCTGTACTCAGACAAATGAAAGCACTAGAAAACAAACAAACAAAAACCTCAATACTTTACTGATGTGAAAGACTCCTTCCTTTAAGAGAGCTCTCTAATTTTGCCTTGACCTGACACTGCAACACTATTACCTGTCATACTGTTTTATGCAGGAATTACTAGGTGAAATTGTCTGCCCTGTGTTATAAAAGATGTCACAGTAGATGACCAAGTGGTCCCTTCCTGCCTTAGAATCTATGACTACATCTGTCTGTGAAAATCTAATTTAGATTGTCATGTAATTAGGAAGAAAACTGCGCTTTGCCAGTCATTTTCCATCATGCCTTGAAGTAAAGCAAACAGGTTATTCTTTTGTCAAGGTAACTATGTCAACCCTATTGTTAGAAATTGCTTGTCACTTCCTATTAAACAAAACACATGGCATCTCTTACCATGAAACAAGGCCTGTGGCGGCATTACATCCGGGATGAGATCTGCTTCTGAGAGCAGGCTGGGAGTAGCTGAATGGGAAGCCGGCGTCCCAGGAGCAGAGAAGTCCAGAGATGGGGAAGGAGACGGGCTTGTCAGAGGAGTTCGATCCGAGGAGCTCAAAGATGAGAAGTCAATCACCTCTCCCTTCTCAAGGACCATGTCAGGGCGACGGCCTCGGCTGGTGAATTTGACAGGAGTGGAGGAGGTGCTTCGGTCCAGGAAGCCAGCTGCCTCCTTCTGGGCTCTCCTAATGTCCTTGGCTTCTTGAGTGCGAGACCTCTTCTCCTTCAGCTCCATGGCTGACTCTACAGGATTGCGGCTCACCCGCTTCCTCAGCCCCTCCACTGTAATGATGGGATCCAGAGGTGGTTTTGAAGCTGCTAGAGAATAAATAGCTTGTTTATTCTAAAAGGCACTGAGCTTTTGATGCCTCTTTACTCATCATTTGTATCCACATGAGCAAGTTTTGATGGTAGTCTTTCAAGAAGGGCCTTCAAACCATGGCTGAAATTCTCCCCTGTGCAGAGCATCCAGCATAAAGGTTAGGCATCACTGCAGTCCGATACTGGCCCTTTGCACAGGAGTGAATTTCACTCCATGTGACTAAACCGACAAAAGATGCTTTAAAAAGAGAAGAACATCAAGGTAACAGGCAGTAGAGAAACTGTGGCAATTACAGAGACAGGAAAGCAATACAAAATACAAAAGCACTTGGATCATTTAAATGACAATACATGTATGTACACTACAAAGAGGGTGTAAAATACTATGGGCCTTTTCTCACACTTGTATAAATCTGGAGAAACTCCTCTGAAGTCAGTGGATTTACACCAGTGTAAAACTAGTGCAAATGAGAGCAGAATTAGGCCCTGTAACCCCACCCACAGCTGTGTCATTTAAAATAAGCGTCATCTCATACCTGTAAACACTGTCAATTCTGGCCTGACTAGCACTCTGTGTGTTGTCATCAGAACAGTTACCTTTTGCTTTCAGTGCAGATGCAGAGAGCTTCTCTGCTTCAGGTTTCATCGTAGGCGGCTTATTGTGAACAAGTTTCCACCATCCTGGTTCTCCGAATTCCTGTGCCCCTGAGCGGAAAAACAAGGGGCTCCCTACAGAAAGACAGCCAGCAACAGTGCTCCACCAAGTTGAAGTCTTCTTCCTAAATCAAGAGAGGGAAAAAATGAGAGACACCAAGAACATTTTAGTTGGACTTTATTCTCCTTCGCCAAAAAGACTAGGGGGATGCTTGTGCCATTTACTCTGATGTAATAGTTCACTTGACCTCCAGGCTTGAAGGATTTCAGCAATGCTACTCTTTCTGATTTCCACTGGGTGACTTCCAGCGGGAATCTGGGGCACCAAGTGCCAAGACCCAGCTAGATTCTGCTCTGAAAAGCAGATTCCATTTTGATTCTCTCTCAGGGACTCACAATATCAAATATGCTGAGTTTACAAGTAAAGGGATGGTTTTCCTAACTGCTGGTGCTTTGTTTATTCAGGCTTTGACATCACCAACCGTAAAGATTCTGCAGTTGGGTCTTAATCAACAGTTCTATTGACGATACAAGAGCCAGAACAGAATCCAGCTCACTCTCCAGTAGCTGTGCTAACTTAACAGTGCTAAGAAGAGTAAAAACTTACTCTATTGTTAAAGTCAGTAGATAGGACTCAGGATACATGGGGGAGGGGGATTGGAAGGGGGAGAGAGAGAGAAGGGAGAGATCCCCCCTTGTGACGTTGNTATGCTAATGAGTGAATATAATGTAACTGGAATATGCTTCATGCAAAAGGTCTCTTATAAGTCTATCATTACAAAGCTTATAATCTACCAAGTGTGGTCATCCTGTTTGTATAAATGTACCACACTTGTATCTGAAACTAGAAATATGAAATATAACTCTGAGGGCCTATTGTAATTATGCAAAGTGTGGGCCATTAATGGTGGTTTGGAATTTTGATGGCTCCCATCAACCAGGACAATTGACTAGATGGCTCTGTTTGCAGGCAAGCCTTCCTGTGAGTCAGGCTAGGAGGAATGAAGGCTTGAAGTCTTACAGTGACATGTGATCATGTCACTTGAACTGGAATCCATCTTTAACCTGGTGTCTTTCCATTGAGAAGGAGGGGTGGGAACCCAGAGAGGGACAAAGAATTCCCGCCTTATGCAAAATATATATAAATGGGGGAACAACAAAGGGGAGAGCCATCATGAGGAATCCCCTAGCTACCACCTGAGCTGAAACAAGAGCTGTACCAGGGGAAAGAATTGTGCCAGGCCTGGAAGGTGTCCAGTCTGAGGAAAAAACTTACTGAAGCATCTCTGAGGGTGAGATTATCTGTATTCAGTTTGATTAGACATAGATTTGTATGTTTATTTTGCTTGGTGACTTACTTTGTTCTGTCTGTTACTATTTGGAACCACTTAAATCCTACTTTCTGTATTTAATAAAATCACTTTTTACTTATTAATTAACTCAGAGTATGTATTAATACCTGGGGAGGCAAACAGCTGTGCATATCTCTCTATCGGTGTTATAGAGGGTGAACAATTTATGAGTTTACCCTGTATAAGCTTTATACAGGGTAAAACAGATTTACAGGTCTGTCGCATCTTAGGCGCATTTAACATGTGTGATTTCAGCTTTACGTGGTCGGCAAAAACAAGAAAAAAACAAAAAAAAGAGAGAAAAATAACAATTTAAATACTGTTTCTGTAGGGCGGGCGATTCTGCCCGCCATTACACTCAATGGGATTTTGACTATATGCGGTTTTTGCTTTAGGCGCTGACCGCGGAACGTAACCCTAGCATAAGATGAGACAGACCTGTATTTGGGTTTAGACCCCATTGGGAGTTGGGCAGCTGAGTGTTAAAGACAGGTACACTTCTGTTAGCTGCTTTCAGTTAAGCCTGCAGCTGTTAGGGGACGTGGTTCAGACCAGGTCTGGGTTTGCAGCAGGCTAGCGAGTCTGGCTCAAACCAGGCAGGGCACTGAAGTCCTAAGCTGACAGGGCAGGAAAGCAGGGGCAGAAGTAGTCTTGGCACATCAGGTGGCAGCTCCCAAGGGGGGTTCTGTGATCGAACCCGTCACACCCCTAATTTAAACTCCTGACAAAACTGCTCTGAGAACCTGGATTTCAGTGTATTTGGCAAAAGTTTTCTACGGCTGTAGCACAGCCCCCCTCGTCTGTTTATGTTCTGTGGTGTGCACTTGAAAAAAGCAGCCGGGAGTGTGGGCTTAAGAACCCCTAGCTGGTTCTGGGTGGAGGAGGCAGGTGCTGGTTGAAGGGTGGCTGCACAATGATGCTTTTTGAAGAAAGGTTGGGGGAGGCTCTCTCCCGACCCTGCCCTCACCCCCCTCTGTAGTAGTTTGAAGCGGCGCTCCCCTGGGAGTCAGGCAAGGGGGAAGCAGGGAGACATGGTGGGGACAAAGAACAAGGAGGAAAGGCGCAGAACTTCTCCTTCCTTTGCTTTGCTTCCACTGGGTATTAGCACTGGTGGGATTTTTTTTATTAACTGCCTTTTTGCTTTTGATTCTGCATTTGTGAAGAGTATGCACTCTTTGCCTGTGTAGCAGGGCTTACCCACTTGGGCTTCCGGCACTGTCACTTCCTCGGTTTCCCCTTCTTCCCCAGTTAATCCAACTTCACCCTGTGGGCATTTTCTCACTAACTCCCCTTTTTGGGGGAATTGGCATGATGAATACAAAATTCACAACAACAAAAATCTTCCATCCAGCCTTCCTAGATAGCTCCCACCTTTCATACAGGGTACGTAGTCCTGTGCATGCTACAGCTCTTCTCCTCAGGCTCACAGTCCTTTGCAGCCCTCCAAGCTGTGGCTTCTCCCACAGCAGCAGCCCACTCCTGCAAGTCCCTCAGCTAAGACTTGTTCCTCAATAGGCTCTTGTTCCCTGCAGGTCTGTCTCTCTCTCAGGCCTTCTGCCTGGGAGCACTGGAGAGTTATTACCAACCTGCCCTCTTCCAGCAGACTCCCTGAACTCTCTCTGAGTGCTCACTCAGGCTGCCTTGGCATTTCCCAGCAGGCCTGGTTTTGAATCACATGATCGAGTGGACTGAGCCGTAACCTAGTCACATGTGAGACTGAACCCAGGACTCCCTTTAAATGGCGACCTCACCCTGCGACAGCAGGCCAGACGGTGCTGGGGGTTTTTGTAGGCTGCCACAGGGCAAGCCAGCCATTTGAGAGAGTCCTGGGTTCAGCCTCACCTGTGATTAGATTCAAATGAAGCAGCTGCACCACCACACTCTGGGACAACATGCAGGGCAGACGTCATTTTGCAGGAGGCTATTCTGGTTTCTCTCCTCCAAGCATCCTCCATTCTCCCACAGGGGAGCATGCATGGAGGACAGGAAGCATTCCTGCTGGAGGCTAGGTGTAACAAGGAAAGGAGGAGAGTGCATGGAAGTGTCCCAGAAGCAAGTAGCACACACAGGAAGTGATGGATCTCACAGTGGGGGAGAATGAGCCCTCAGCTGTCTTCCTAACATGATGCTGCTGCCTGCAAGGGAGTCAGTGCTAAAACCTCTAGAAGCAGAGTCTGGTTGGACAGCTGCCTCATTTGAATCCTGTTTTATTGGTACCATCAATGGTGGTGGTCAGGAAACACAGAAATCGGGTACCTGTGTTTTAAACAGAAACAATAAAGCAAAGAAATACATTCCTATTAGACAGAAAAGCCAGATACTTATGTCTAGTTTGTCAATCCAAACTATAACTTCAGAGGTTTGTTTTGTCTCCCCTGTGTCCCCACTGGCATATGCATGTCCCTTTCCATCAGAATCAGAACAGATTCAGTGAGTTGCAAGGTGTACCTAGAAAAACACGTTCCATGCTCTGTGTGCCTAACAATGCCAAACTACTGTGCCGAGAGAGAAAAGGGTTATCAGCTTTGAAAAGGACCTTTTATTCTGTTAGCTACTTTCCTGACACCATTAAATCAATTGGAAACTAGAATGATCCCTGCTGCTGAAGGAAAATCTTATACTGACTCTCTCCTTATAACAGGCATCCAAAGGTCACATGGTATAAGCAACCTTTGTTGTACATCCCTGAAATTTGTTAGGCTATCCCAGAGTGGTTAAGAATGTAAAGTGAGCCACTTTTATTTAACCCCTGAATTTATAGCTAAAACATATACTTAGGGCCCTACCAAATTCACAGTCCATTTTGGTCAATTTCACGGTCAAAAGATTTAAAAAAATCGTAAATTTCATGATTTCAGCTATTTAAATCTGAAATTTCAGTGTTGTAATTGTAGGGGTCCTAACCCAAAAACTGAGTTGGGGGGGAGGGGAGGGGGCGGTCACAAGATTATTGTAGGGGGGGGTTGCGGTACTGCTACCCTTACTTCTGTGCTGCTGCTGGCGACACTGCCTTCAGAGCTGGGCAGCTGGAGAGAGGCAGCTGCTGACTGGGATCCCAGCTCTGAAGGCAGTGCCACCGCCAGCAGCAGCACAGAAGTAAGGATGGCATGGTATAGTATTGTCACCCTTACTTCTGCGCTGCTGCCTGCAGAGCTGGGCCATCAGTCAGCAGCTGCCTCTCTCCAGCTGCCCAGCTCTGAAGGCAGCAGTGCAGAAGTAAGGGCATGGTATTGCCACCCTTACTTCTGCACTGCTGCTGGTGGGGCGCTCCCTTCAGAGCTGGGCGCCTGGCCAACAACTGCCGCTCTCCGGCTGCCCAGCTCTGAAGGCAGCGCAGAAGTGAGGGTAGCAATATTGCGAGCCCCCTAAAATAACCCTGTGATCCCCCTGCCACTCCCTTTTGGGTCAGGACTCCCCCCATGAAATCTGTATAGTATAGGGTAAAAGCACACAAAAGACCAGATTTCACGGTCCGTGACGCGTTTTTCATGGCCGTGAATTTGGTAGGGCCCTACATATACTATGAAAAACACCACATTGTCACAATATTTTGTAGTGGATAGTAAACAAGAGATTTAATTAAGAAAAGATCTAAAATAAGATGAAATAGGAAAAATCAGTTTCTTTCTCTGGGGGTTCTGATCTCACGTCAGTTTTGTGTCAGTGTAATTCTATTCATTTTGATGGCATTCTCTCTTATTTACACCTGCATAAATGAGGTTAGAATCAGTCCCTATGTGTTCAGAGGCAATTAAGTGAGATTTTAGGGTTATAATTTTGGAGGGTTATACTGAAAGGAAGCTGGGAAATTCCCCAAAAAGTACAAAGCTCTGTGTCCAGTTCTGTACAACACTAACTCTCTTTCACTGTGTAACAGGTGTTTTCCTGAGAAATCCCTTCATATCCCTGTTTGAGCTCTGCAGGTCAAACCCTCCACTTTCTTCCTTCTTGTCCACCCTGAATTGAATAAAGAGAGAAATCTCTGAATAATCTGGGATTCCTGTTTCCCAACTGAGCAACACAATTTCTTCCCTCTCTGATCTCCATTCTGAGTTTCAGGGAAATATTGGCGTTACCTGTTCCCTAATAGGAAAGTCCAGTGTTTCTCAATAAAAGCACAAATATCTTCTTTCCATCTGAAGTATCCTTGACGGCCAGTTCCTTCCAGAGACAGGTTGTACATCGCCAGCATGACAACCTGGAACACAAAAGGGAATGGATTCAACTGGTCCATTACCATTTTGTCTGGTGGGGAAACACCCCCTCCACTCTTTGCTGATTTTACCTATTTATGCAAAGCTTCCAATTGATTCACAACCACACAGCCAATCTATGTAACCCATGATCTTGTTACCTGTACTCATCCTTTCTTCCTTCCTCACTATTGTTTGTCACGCTCACCTGCTTTACTCACCCAGGGACTCTCTCATGCCAGGGGAATCGGCAGCTATCTGGTGATGCTGCTTTACAGCTCTTTGCACAGCTTGAGTGGCATAAAGGAACTATATCTATAGGATCCAGATTGGGGACACGATGTCTTTTCTCTCCAGAAAAGATGGGTAGCAAATGCTCCAGTTTGCTAATCTTGTACCCTTTGGGTGTTTTTATTTGCTTAATGTCTTCTTTCCACTTAGAATCCAGTGAAAGCAGAGCAATCCATAAAATACATTGTATCCCATGGATCACTCTGCTTTTGCTTTGTCTTTATTGAACACAGTCCTTTTAGAGCACATTTACATACATCACAAACAAACTCAATTGACTCACTAAGAGCCTAAATTAAAGCACAGTTTTGGAAATCAGTCTTGTTTGTGGAATAAATCTAAGAGGACAAACTGTCAATTACACTGAACCATTTCAGTCTGGAATACAAATATTAATGGTGCAGATGGGTTTGGAGCTCCTGCTGTCAACCACTCAACTCCCTTGGAGGCTGTCTCCTATAGAGATTTAGTCTCTTCTTTCTTAGGGCTCTGGAACCTACTTTGGCAGGAGATGGTCTCCTAACCAAGTACTGTGGGTTTCTAGGCTTCGCTCCCACTAATGCTAATGGGAGAATACATATACTCTATTTTTTCCCCAAAAAAACCTTTCCATGTTTGATAACTGCTGCTCTAGAAGTTTACACACTGAACCCAGGGTCATTGCAGAAACAGCTAGGTGGGACAGTGTTCCACCAATGACAAAACAGGTCCGAATTTTAAAAACACCGCTCCTTTCAATGGGTGAAATTAGATGGTCATGATAGTCCCTTCTCACCTTAAGATCAAGGAATCTGGGTTTTTTCATATGCCAGCTAAGGTGATTCTGCCACTTCCCAACACCAGACTTGGCTATCCTGGAGACACTGCTTCTTGTCTAAACTGCCTCTGAGAAGGTGCATTTTCTTTGTCTTCTCTTGTCTTTCTTCCTTGTTACCTCTGACTCTCTCTCTCTCCCCTTTGTCACTCTTCTTCCTCTATTCTAGAAACCGATGTAGTCTAATGCTAGTAGCGTTTATTGGACCAGAATCTCTGGACTGGCCAAGCTAAGTTCAGTGAACGTTTGGAGTAGGAGAGGTTGGGGGGGCACCTGTGCATCCCCAAGATCCTATGATTTCCTGGCACCAGCCCAATCCCCAACATAAATTCGGCTGTCAGGCTGGTCTATCTTCCACCTGCAGCCAATGATCCCTAGAGGCTTTTCTGGATCCAGGGGATGTCAAGATGCCCTGACTACAGCCCCTTTCACCAGGCCAAACGCCCATGCTGGCTGCTAGAAGAGGGTGACGTAGAAGTTACTACAGAAGCTCTAAGCCACCCGAAGGAGGACAAATCCTCAAGTGGCTGGATCTGCCAGCTGTGAGTCTGCTTAGTGCCAGCTGGCGTAGCACAAAGCAGCTCTAGTGCTCTGGGGCATCGAGTATTATTACTAACTTCATTTAGAAGATGTGCACACACAAAACGTTGGGCCCATGAGCAGCAGCAATGGACAGTGGACATTTCTAATGATCCATGCTGAGACAGAGCATCACTACTGCCCAGAGGGCACAAACATAGGCCTCAGCACTGTACATATTGGCTGGGATCCTGTATCTGAAATAAAGAATGCTGAACAGCAGCAGCTGCCACTGCTGGATCAGATTCACCATTCTGCGATGCATATACGGATTTGTGGCAGCATGTCTAAGTTGGCTAAATTCTTCTCTTCCGTTTCCGTAATTGAACAGTAAGACAAACATTCTAACTGTTGTACTCAGATGATGTACCACAGTCAGACTCAGTCCTATTCCAGCTGAGTGAATATCCCGACCTTGCCTAAACAAGGAAGTGAACTGGGGAAACACCTTAATGTCTGTCAGATTTACTAAGCTCTTGAAGTCCTGCAATGAGGATAACTGGGACTCTTGGTTGCAACTGCAATCAAAACTAAGCTGCATATCATGTAAGGAATCCTTCAGAGAGGTATCACTGTAGGGCCAAAGTTACTGCTACATAAATCAGAGATTGTTTGGGATTGCGGCTTCATGACTGGCTAAAACAGTAAATCCCAACAAAGACTATTACTAATATGCATGCAGCCAATCTGGAGCTTTTCTGAGCTGTGTGGAGCAGAGACTTCTTTGTTTTCAGGGACCCAACAGCCATTTGGCTTGTACACAGACATCCCACTGGCTTTAAATCATAGCCAAATCAAAGAATCATAGGTCTGGAAGGGACCTTGAGAAGTCATCTAGTCCATTCCCAAAGGCAGGACCAAGTCTAGCTAGACCACCTTGGACAGGTGTTTGTCTAACCTGTTCTTTAAAACTTCAATTATAGGGACTCCACAATCTCTTTAGGTAATCTACCCAGTACTTAACTATCCTTACACTTAGAAAGTTTCTCCTAATATCTAACCTAAATCTCCCTGGCTGCAGATTAAGCCCATTACTTCTTCTCCGACCTTCAGTGAACATGGAGAAAAAATGATCACCCTCCTCTTTATAATAGCCCTTAATGTATTTGAGGACTGTTATCAATTTCCTGTCTTCTTTTCTTAAGACTAAACATGCCCAATTTTTAAACCTTTCTGCATGGGTCAGGTTTTTTGTTTTTTTTTTAATATTTTACCATTTGTGTTGCTCTCCTCTGGACTCTCTCTAGTTTGTCCACATCTTTTTTAAAGCGTGGCATCCAGAACTGGACACAATACTCCAGTGTGGCCTCACCAGTGCCGAGCTGAGCAGGACAATTACCTATGTCTTACATACCACATTCCTGTGACTATACCGCAGAATGATATTTGCCTTTTTTTTTTTTTTTACAAACGCATCCCATTGTTGGTTTGTGATCCACTATAGTCCTCAGATGCTTTTCAACAGTACCACCACCTAGCCAGTTATTCCCCATTCTGTAATTGTGCCTTTAATATTTTTTTCCCTAAGCGTAACACTTTGCCCTTCTCTTTACTGAATTTTTCATCTTGTTGATCTCAGACCAATTCTCCAATTTATCAAGGTCATTTTGAATTCTAATCCTGTCCTCCAAAGTGCTAGCAACCTGTCCCTGTTTGGTGACACCTGCCTATTTTATAAGCACATTCTCCACTCCATTATTCCAGTCTTTATTGTAAATACTGCACAGTATGAGATCCTAGACAGACCCCTGTGGGACCTCATAGATACGTCTTCCCAATTTGACAGCGAACCATTGATAACTACTCTGAGTATGGGTTTTCAACAAGTGCACCTACCTTATAGTAATATCATCTAGCCCACATTTCCCTAGTTTGCTTATGAAAATGTCTTGTGAGACTGTGTCAAAAGTCTTACTAAAATAAACATATATCATGTCTACTGCTTCCCCCATCCACTAGACCGGTAGCCCTGTCAAAGAAGGAAATCTGGTTAGTTTGGCATGATTTGTTCTTGACAAATCCATGTTGGCTATTACTTATTACCCTATTATCCTCTAGGTGCTTACAGATTGATTGTTTAATAATTTGTTCCAATATATTTCCAGGTATCAAAGTTAGGCTGACTGGTCCATAATTCCCCATTTCCTCTTTGTTCTCCTTTTTAAAGACAGGTATTATAGTTGCCCTTTTCCAGGCCTCTAGGACCTCACCCGTCCTTCATGAGTTCTTCAAGATAATCGCTAATAATTCCAAAATTGCTTCAGCTAGTTCCTTAAGTACCCTAGTACCCTGCTGATTTGAATACATCTAATTTATCTAAATATTCTTTAACCTGTACTTTCCCTATTCTGCCTTGTGTTACTTCCCCCTTGTTAAACAGTGTTAAGCATCTGGTCACAATTAATCTTTTTAGTGAAGACTGAAGCAAAATAGGCATTAAACACCTCAGCCTGCTTGGTTGTCATCCTTTATTAGCTATCCTTCCCTGCTAAGTAGTGAACCTACACTTTCCTTCATCTTTCTCTTGTTCCTTACATATTTATAGAACCCCTCCTTATTGCCTTTTACGTCCCTTGCTAGGTGTACCTCAGTTTGTGTTCCTTAGCCTTTCTGATTTTGTCCCTACCTGCTTATGCTATTCTTTTGTACTCATCCTTAACTATTTGTCCATGTTTCCACTTTTTGAATGATTCCTTTTTGATTTTCAGGTCATTAACGACCTCCTGATGCAGCCATATTGGCCTATTACTATTCTTCCTATCCTTCGCAGCAGGATCGTTTGCTGTTGTCATGTTAAGATTGTCTCTTTGAGAAACTACCAGCTCTCCTGAATTCCTTTTTCCTTTAGAATTTTTTTCTCATGAAACCTTATCTACCAGTTCTCTGAGTTTGTAAAAGTCTGGTTTTTTAAAATCCATTGTTCTTACTCTGTGGCTCTCACTTCTTCCTTTCCTTACAATCATGAATACTATCATTTCATGATCCCTTTCACCCAAACTGCCTTTCACCAGCAGATTCGCAACCAATTCCTCCCTGTTAGAATCAAATTTAAAATAGCTGCCCCCTGGTTACTCCCTCTATTTTCTGAAACAAAAAGTTGTGCCCAAAACATTCCAAGAATTTACAGGACATTTTGTGTTTTGCTGTATTACTTTTCCAACAATGCCCATATGCCAAAAAATTGTTAAATGCACCGCAGCTAAATCGCATTCGCTTTGCTTTTCTAAAATTGTGTACAGTTGTATTGAGCAATGCAGAGTATTGATGAAAAATGGGGAATTTGGCTTTTTTACAACATGTTAAGATGATCTTTTCAATTTGCTCACAAAAGTCCCACTTCCTGATAAGCAGGTACATAGCAATCCACAAAAAACTCATAGGTAAATTTCTTCACCACCTGTGACTGACTCCAAATTTCTAGGTGTTATGTATATTGTACACACAGCAACTTTTGAAGGTGTTGTTGGTTTTATGCCTGAGTGAATGCTTTTACTTACTTGCTGCCAGGTTAGTCTCAGCCGTTCAAACTGCTCCTTCCCATCTTCTGAGCAATCAGAGCAAGTAAACCTGAAGAAGTTATCTCCCTTGAGGTAGCTGAGTTGTTCTCTCAGCTGACCTAAAACAAACAAGCAAAAGGGATATGCCTCAGTCCTTTTATAGGAAAAATGGAGCAAAGTAAATTTGGATTCAGAACAGTGTTTATCCGCAGAGCAAGAGATCAGCAACCCTGATAATTCCGTAACAGAAGTATAGAAACTCGGTGTGATGCTTAATTTACAGTTACAGAAGTCAACAAGGGATCAATAGAAAAAAACCACACATTAAAGATGGGCTTTCCTATCTAATACTTGAACACATGTAAAAAGGCAAAGATTTTAATACATGCAGTGTTATTGGAGCCGAGTCAGTCCCAGGATATTAGAGAGACAAAGTGTGTGAGATATTATCTTTTATTGGACCAACTTCTGTTGATGAGAAAGACAAGCTTTCGAGCTACACAGAGCTCTTCTTCAAGTCTGGGAAAGGTACTGACACTGACACACTCAGTACTTTTCTCAGACTGTAATTGAAACACTAACTGAAAGAGATTAGAAAAAACATATTTCCATTTTTTTCAGTTTGTTTACATTGTGCATTTGACAGCACTTTGTGTCTAGTCACTTTCACTGATCATTCTGGTGATCGATTTCCCTTGTATGGGTCTTTCAAACAGCAAAGAAGACAGAACAAAAAATTAAACATAAAAAACTGATTGTAAACACTGGCAAAAGGACACAGGATCAGGTGTCGTACCTAAATAGACTAGATTTCAAGTTGACTGTGTCCCTTTAACTTCTTCCTACTGAACACCAAATGTGAAATCCTCGCTCTAGTAAAGTCAATGGCAAAACTCCCAATGACTTCACTGGAGAAAGGATTTCACGCTACAGCTTTTGGCAAACCGGGCAGTTGAACTAACTGACAGGTATGGAGCAAGCCAGAAGAATTCAGTATTTCCTGACACAAAATGAACAGTGTTCAGGTAGATCTTGATTTTGGAAAGGAAAAACTGCTGTACTAGAATATGAAGAAAGCTAAAAGAGTTTATATAATGTTAAATGGAGATATTGGAAAGATCATTTTAGCTATTTAGCACAAAATACCTTCTTCCCAGGGCTGCTGCTACTGGTTTTATATTGTTCTGTGAATGCTAATCTAAGTTCAGGATACCACAGAACCATTCTTACATACAGAAGGCTGAAATTTATTCATACATCCCACTGAAATGACAAACCAATCAGGAAAATAATAATAGTTAGCTCTTATGTAGCACTTTTCATTGGTAGATCTTTACAAAGGAATTCTCATTGTCCCTGTTTTACAGATGGGGAAACTGACTTGCCCAAGGTCACACAGCAGGCCAGTGGCAGAGCTGGGAATATAACCCAGATCTTCTGAGTCCAGACCAGTGCTCTATCCATTAGGCATCCCTGCCTCCCATACATTCACGAAAAAAACGTGCATTATTTTCTGGGAGGAAAAGAACAAGTAAACCCAGAAAAGGAAAGTGACAAAGATAACAGAGGAAAATCTTGACTCTTACTTGCTGGTATCCACTTCTGACACTTCTCACAGTAATAGGACATCTCCTCCATCCAGGATGCATCCCCCTCATCACTGTTCAAGGAGTCCCCACTCTGATCATGGGATAAATCCACTGAAGCCTGATCCTCAGATTCAACAATCAGGAGAGTCTCCCCTTCCACCTCACCCTCCTCCAGCCCTTCTGAAGTTGATGTCCTTGTAGCTTCGTCATCGTGACGACTCATCAGCCCACTCATGTGAACGTTATTATCCATCCCTTCTTGGCAAGTAGAGGAAGATTTTTTTTTACATTACATGGGGCTCTCCCTCCCAGCATTTAAAAATACTATCCATATAAGGTGAGCCAGCCAGGTATGAAGCCTCCTACACAATATTTCTGCACACGTGAAAATACAGAAGCTAGAGAAAAAACTTCGTGTTTGCACTTCTTAATATATATAATTTCCTGGACTTGATTAAAATGTATCTAAAAGAGATGGACTTTCAGAAACGACTTCTGTTTACTCAAACGCCTGGGAATAGTCAAATACAAATCCTTGCTGTGTTCCTCAGTCCAAATTCTAATACTTCAGTTCTAGGTCTAGGATTGTTGGGACCCCTTTTCCATTAACATCTTGTCTCTTTCTGCTTCGAGTTGCTTGGTCAGAGTAATCTGTTCTTGTAAAAGACGAATGTTTTCCAGTTTACGGCTCTGTCTCTCAAGGTCTCGGATTACTCCTTCGTGCAGCCTCTGAAAATACAAGAGACATGGTTCGTTATAGTGTGTCCTGGGTTGCATAGGACGAATGCCCCTTTGCATTCCAACCTCTGTCACAGCACTGCCAAGTGTATAACTGTTACAAACCTTTAATTCTCTGTTAGCGACCTGAGCTACTTTTGGAGTCTAAAATTACAAGAGCTGAGATCTGATGTGTGGATGTTGATAAACTACTGGTAGCATGCCAGGAATACTGTGTTTGTTGGCTTAGCTGTATGATCTTAATATAATGATAAAGTGTTGGACAACTCTAAATATTGTATATTGATAAGCTCTACAATATTATGGAGAGACAGCAATCCCCCATCCTTACCAGAACTCAACTAATCTGCCCCAAATTTGTCAACTTGTGTTCCTCTGCTTGAGAAGAATTTGAAGGTGACCTGAAAAGAATGTTAAGAAGAACTTTTCTGCTTCTTTATGATGTATAAAAGCTGGCCTGAAAAGGTTTCTTTCAGCTTGTTTTCTTTTTAAACTTAAAAATATCTAGTGTGTAAAGTCTTCCCTGGTTTTGCTGGAGATCCACTGGAGGTTCCACAGCACATTTATTGTGGGCTCTTGAAAAAGTAATATGTGATTCTACAAATAAGTTCTTTCTTCAAAACGTTCATTAATGTTAAATAGACATTGATATACACAACATGGAGGCTACATTTTTTTAAATGAAAATTTAGTAGGATTACTATAACTGAAAGAGAAACAGTTTTTCCACTTTGTTTATTTTGTGCACTTGACAGCATTTTGGTCCTAATCCCGTGAACAGACCTCTGCGCCCATGCAGAGCCCCCAGACTTCGGTGGGGATTCCAATGCACACATAGGGATCCACCAACACAGAGATCACAGTACTTTGTATACAGTCAATGTAACTGTTTTTCCTGTATAGTCAGACCTTGATCCTGAAACTGGATCCCTGCAAGCGGATTCAACTGCTGAATCTGGGCCTTTGCCAATTTCCTTTTTTGTTTATGTGGGTATTTTGCACAACAATAGGGGAAAGAAAGATATATTGAAAACAAGAAAATACATCTGCAAAACCACAAAAATTGGCAAAGGAACTATGTGGCAGGAGTAGTACCTGAAACTGTTTATAACTCCTAGTAGATTTCAAGCTGATGGTGGCACATTTAACAGAAGATATTAAAATATGATATTTGATTAGGAAAACACATGAAATGGTTGCATGGAAGCCAATACTGGAACAAGCACAGGGTTCTGTCCACATGGATCCAACTTCAGGATCAGGACCATATTTTGTTACTACCTATGGTCTTGATTCTTGAGAGGCTTATATGCCCGCCTAATTTACTAACTGATATATGTAAAGTTAAGCTTGGGCATAAATCTTTGCATCATGGATGAGGTTTTTTTTAAACAACTAACAAAATCATCCAAAGCACAGGACTTGGTAGTGATGGGGGACTTCAACTACCCAGACATCTGTTGGGAAAATAACATAGCAGGGCACAGATTATCCAACAAGTTCTTGGAATGTATTGGAGACAATTTTTTATTTCAGAAGACGGAGAAAGCTGCTAGAGGGTAGGCTGTTCTAGATTTGATTTTGACAAATAGGGAAGAACTGGTTGAGAAATTGAAAGTGGAAGGCAGCTTTGGTGAAAGTGATCATGAAATGGTAGAGTTCACGATTCTAAGGAACAGTAGGAGGGGGAACAGCACAATAAAGACAATGGATTTCAAGAACGCAGACTTTAGCAAACTCAGGGAGTTGGTAGGTAAAATCCCATGGGAAACAAGTCTAAGGGGAAAAACAATTGAAAACAGTTGGCAGTTTTTCAAAGAGACATTATTAAGGGCACAAGAGCAAATTATCCCACTGCATAGGAAAGATAGGAAGTATGGCAAGAGACCACCCTGGCTTAACCAGGAGATCTTCAATGATCTAAAAGTCAAAAAAGAGTCCTATAAAAAGTGGAAACTCGGTCAAACTACAAAGGATGAATATAAACAAACAACACAAGTATGTAGGGACAAAATTAGAAAAGCCAAGGCACAAAATTAGATCAAACTAGCTAGGGACATAAAAGGAAACAAGAAAACATTCTACAAATACATTAGAAGCAAGAGGAAGACCAAGGACAGAGTAGGCCCGTTACCCAATGAAGGGGGAAAGACAATAACAGAAAATGTGGAAATAGCATAGGTGCTTAGTGACTTCTTTGTTTCAGTTTTCACCAAGAAGGTTGGTGGCGATGGGACGTCTAAAATAGTGAATGCCAGTGAAAATGAGGTAGGATCAGAGTCTAAAATAGGGAAAGAACAAGTCAAAAATTACTTAGACAAGTTAGATGTCTTCAAATCACCAGGGCCTGATGAAATGCATCCTAGAATACTCAAGGAGCTGACTGAGGAGAAATCTAAGCCATTAGTGATTATCTTTGAGAAGTCATGGAGGACAGGAGAGATTCCAGAAGACTGGAAACGGTCTAATATAGTGCCCATATATAAAAAGGGAAATAAGGACAACCCAAGGAATTACAGACCAGTCAGCTTAACTTCTGTACCCAGAAAGATAATGGAGCAAATAATTAAGCAATCAATTTGCAAACACCTAGAAGATAATAAGGTGATAAATAACAGTCAGCATGGATTTGTCAAGAACAAATCGTGTCAAACTAACCCAATAGCTTTCTTTGACAGGGTAACAAGCCTTGTGGATGGGGGTGAAGCGGTAGATGTGGTATATCTTGACTTTAGTTAACGATTTTGATACTGTCTCGCATGACTGTCTCATAAACAAACTAGGGAAATACAACCTAGATGGAGCTGCTATAAGGTGGGTGCATAACTGGTTGGAAAATCGATCCCAGAGCATAGTTATCCGTGGTTCACAGTCATGCTGGAAGGGCATAACGAGTGGGGTCCCGCAGGGATCGGTTCTGGGTCCAGTTCTGTTCAACATCTTCATCAGTGATTTAGATAATGGAATAGAGAGTACATTTATAAAGTTCGCAGATGATACCAAGCTAGGATGGGTTGCAAGTGCTTTGGAAGATAGGATTAAAATTCAAAATGATCTGGACAAACTGGAAAAATTGTCTGAAGTAAATAGGATGAAATTCAATAAGGACAAATGCAAAGTACTCCACTTAGGAAGGAACAATCAGTTGCACACATACAAAATGGGAAATGACTGCCTAGGAAGGAGTACCACAGAAAGGGATCTGGGGGTCATAGTGGATCACAAGCTAAATATGAGTCAACAGTGTAACGCTGTTGCAAAAAAAGCAAACGTCATTCTGGGATGTATGAGCAGGAGTATTGTAAGCAAGACACGAGAAGTAATTCTTCTGCTCTACTCCGCACTGATTAGGCCTCAACCGGAGTATTGTGTCCAGTTCTGGGTGCCACATTTCAGGAAAGATGTGGACAAATTGGAGAAAGTCCAAAGAAGAACAACAAAAATGATTAAAGGTCTAGAAAACATGACCTATGAGGGAAGATTGAAAAAATTGGGTTTGTTTAGTCTGGAGAAGAGAAGACTGAGAGGGTACATGATAACAGTTTTCAAGTACATAAAAGGTTGTTACAAGGAGGAGGGAGAAAAATTGTTCTTCTTAACCTCTGAGGATAGGACAAGAAGCAATGGGCTTAAATTGGAGCAAGGGCGGTTGGACATTAGGAAAAACCTCCTAATTGTCAGAGTGGTTAAGCACTGGAATAAATTGCCTAGGGAGGTGGTGGAATCTCCATCATTGGGGATTTTTAAGAGCAGGTTGGACAAACACCTGTCAGGGATGGTCTAGAAGATAATACTTAGTCCTGCCTTGAATGCAGGGGACTGGACTAGATGACGTCTGGGGGTCCCTTCCAGTTCTATGATCATCAGGACACAAATGTATTCACAGGCACTACAGCTGACTGGCTGAATGCTGGAAAAAATAATTTATGAATAAATTAATAGCCAAATGACAAAAAAGATGAATACTTTATTTAATTAATATCGTCTGATACTATGTAGGGCTGGCTGAATAGAGCTAAAAATTCATTTGCAAATCATTTATTTGAAAAATTGACCCAAAAATTATGAAATAACCTATCTGTGAATATTGTGACCAGTTCTAACAAAGAGGCTTTATTTCTCACCCAGAATCCAAGTACACATTTGAAGGGAAATAATTTGTTCCATCAAAATCATCAAGAAAAAATATTTTGTGCAAAAAATATTTTAATCTTATTGTCAAAAAATATGGAGTCAAAGACAAAAAGTATTTCACCCAAAAAATATCAATCTCTCTGGAAATGAATTTGATGGGAGAGGTTCTTTCCCATCAGTTTCAGTCAATTTAATTCAGGTTATAAAATTACTACTACCCTGACAGACTAGTAGGTAATATTAGTTAATGAAAATACAAAAAAGAGGTAGAGATTTTGATCAATGCAGGCATCAAGCATGTCTCTTTATCCAATAAAATACAGCAGTCCTGTAACCTACCAGGCTGTGTTTTCATTCACTTTAGTGCTACACAGCTATATACAGGTTTTGCAAAAACCCTTTATATTTTGTCCCAAATGACAGAGATCTACCATCCATCATTAGCACAATCAGAATACATACAAACTGACTTGTTTTGCACCAGTTTATTTTTTACATCAATTTAGTTAACCCTGTGCAAGTTTAAATTCACTTGGCTTATCTCAAATTAGTTCATTAATGCCAAAAATTTCTTAAATTAAATCAACATAAACCAGACATGAACTGATTTAAGAGTGTCCACATTCGGGGTCTGCCTTGGTTTAACTAAATTAATTTGAAAAACAATTTAGATAAACTGGTGCACTTTTGAGCATAGACAAAGCATTAGTACTTGCTGATTATCAGGCCCTGGATTAGAGAGGCCATTTTTGCTTATACAGTGCAGGAGAGCTGGGGGAAGAGTACACAGATGTGCAAGGTTTGAGCCATGTCTACACTATGGGCACTACAACGGCACAGTTACAGTGGCATAACAATGCCGCTGTAGCATCATGGCGTAGATGATTTCTACAGCGACAGAAGGTGTTTTTCCATTGCTGCAGAACACCACCTCCCCAAACAACAGTAGCTAGGTTGACGGAAGCATTCTTCAGACCCTTGAGTACCGTAGCTATGCTGACCTAACTTTTAAGTACAGACCAGGCCTTAGCTATAGCTAAGAAACTAGCGGATCTATGTGAACCTTTGAAGGCGGTATCCATCCACACCTCCGTCCCACTCTGCACCATCTTTTTCATTTCATGTCTCTGCTTTCCCTCATAGCCCTAACCAGGGACTCTGCTCTCCTTGTAATCGTTAGGTCCCCATAAAGCCTGTGGCCATCGGTCCCTGGATTTGTGGTAACTAGAAATGTAATGGAGAATCTCAGCTTTCATTTAAGAACAATAAGTTTTTGGCCCTATTGCTTGTGAACAGAGCCTTGAAAATGTGAACCAATTTAAGCTGATCACTAGAGTTGAAAGGATCAAGCAGCTGGAACCCACTTCTGCATCAGGGCTCTGGGGAATGCTAAATATCGCCCAGTGAACACAATCATTTCATGTAAAATTCAGTTAAATTTGGGGTGTATCTCAAAGAATCATCTCACTAACCCTCCCTAAAATCTCTAGGCCAGCTGTCTGTGCCTAAAGTAGTGTGATCATGATGGACAGAGGAATAGATTACCATTTGGGTGGAAAGGGATGGGGACATAACATTGTTTCACAGGCCACCCAACAAAATGCTAATGCTGACTGTGCCCGACGAGACAGATTTTCCCAGCTGACCAACAAGCTCCTCTGTACCCTCCACCTTTAAAGGGTTTCACTCAGTCCACTAGATCTGGCAATACAGTATATCTGCTTGGCAGCTGGACAATTGTTGCAATTCGTCATCCTCTGGGATTTCCAGTCAGAAGCACAGTGGCAATCTTGAATGTGCCTGACCAAAGACACTCAACACTATTCTGCGAATGGAGCTGAAGTTGAAGGTAGTAGCAGAAACACTGCTGAGCCTACAGGAATCTTCACAGTCTAAGGAACAGGACTGGGAAGAGAAGCCTTATGGTCTAAAGGAGGAATTGTGGCATGGGGCTATGGAAACGTATAGAAAGGTAGGGGGCATTGGAAATGATACAGAGAAAGATGGGGACAGGGCTGTTTGGAGTCAGGCGAAGTCCCCATACTTTTTGTAACCTTAAAAAATATATGAGCCATTCTTGAGGGACTAACCACATGAATTTATCCACTACACAGTTCCCCTTTTACATACACATACATGCACAAATTACATTAGAAGAACACTAAATTTGCATAGTTAAGCACTCAAGAGTGAGGAAATGCCAGATGTACCACCTTAATTCAGCCCCTTGGGTGGATGCAGTATGATACAGCCTGTAATTACATGATCACATGCTATTTTTCCTCACAGCATCCCTGTGCACAGAATGGATGGTGCTGATTTAATGAACTCCTTTTCTCCCCAAGTGTGACTCCTGTCCCAGTCCTGTCTCCCCCATCCTCTAGGCTCCTAATCCCAGTCCAAGTCTCATTCCCTACCCAGTCCATCTTCCCTTCTGGGTTCCCCATCCAAGTCCTAGTTTCACCCTACCCCTCCTACTCATCCCAATCCCAGTTTCTTTCCACAGCCACCAGGTTCCTTGTCTCAATCTAATTCCCTCAATAACCCCGCTCCTAGTCAGGCTCTTGTACCTTCTGCATACAAGTCAGGCAGCTTCCTCCTCCACACTGCCTGGTGATGAAGCAGTGGGAGAACTGAGAGCACAAGACAGTCTCCCTGTTCTCAGTTCTGCTGTCCGACCCCACCCCAGCACAAGCAGTGGAGAGCAGCAATTGCAGGGAAAGTTCTGCTCAGCTTCTAATCTACAGCCCCAGGATGGAGCATACTCAGCTCAGACTGAATCTTCAATGAAGTTAGCTACTAAACGCCACCAAGTCTCTACTGAGCATGTGTGAAATGAAATATTTCAAAGGCTTATAATTTGGCCAATTTTTCACAGAACAGCAGAAAGGCACATCCATGATAAAAAGGTCAAATGCCAAGCCTTTGCTCCAAAGCAAGGAGGTGCTTGTGCTTCTCAACAAACTGTTTGAAAGAATTATTTTAACATGGACAAAACAATGTATTTTCCCCATTGTTGTCCTTGAAAATGGCTGAATTATTTTAGCTGGGGGAAAAAAAAATCAGACCAAAACGTACAGTACAACCAGTATTGGAAATTTCAATCTGAACAATTACAGTTTGGCAAAGTTATAAGGAACTGAAAATGGGATCCTATAATGGGAACAGTTGGACAATCCTAGCTATAGGTGGTGCTCCCAGTCCCACCTACAAAAAAGTATTTCATTCAGAATTAGAACACTTTTAGTCGGGTTTCTCCATACAAGGACTCAGCATCTTCTCAAGTGACACTTCATACCTTGTAGGACACTACCTTCAGGGTTGGGGTTCACTAGGAGTTATCAGATACGTATGTACAAGGCAAGAACCTTCTCAAGTTTAAAGCTCACACAAAATCTTTGTCAGCTATGAGATTGGATTGCTAGACTGTATATCCACCAGTGCAAACCGTGAAATGCAAAGGAACAAGCGGTTAAGTCAGTCAACGCCCCATCTCCCATCAACTCCTTTCCTCAACCACCTCCCATAACTTCACCCAAATCAGCAACCAATGTGCACCTTTAAGCAAGACAGAAGTCTACCCCCATATCAATTTAATATCTGAGTGCCTATATATTGAGCTTCTAGGAGATGAGATGAGGATGTGATAGGAGCTTGGAAAATTTACTGGACATATACTAGCCAAAGGGCCAAATGCTGATATGAACTAAAAGAGGAGGGCCATGACAGAGGAAGGGCTGGGTACAGACGGGGATGGATGCAGTTAAGGGGAAGCCATAGGAATGGGCAGGACACCAGAAGGGAAGAGGCAGGGGGAACAGGCAAGACTGGGAGAAAGGGTATTATTTGCAGATATGGGACAGGCAGATCTAGGCCCGCTCAAAACCAAAGGCCCTCAGGGGGAAGAACTGCTAAGCCCAGGCCACAAGTGAGTAAATGGGGCAACAAATGAAAAAACAGGAACAGAAGTTAGGTCAAAGGTTGAAAATCAAGGAACCAGAATGGGACCCCAAGCAGAGAACCTTGGACAGCACCCGCTGCACCTCAAAGGCATCTAAGGACTCAGTGGACACTGCCCAGAGGAACTCTGCAAAGAGAGGTGATCAAACAAGGGAACAGAAATAGGCCCCACAATCAAAGAGTACCCTGCTTTCCAGCTGCCAATGGCCATCTTGGCCATTCCACGAGGAGGTCGACGAGGAGGTCCCACATACAGAATCTCTCAGCAAAGCTGAGAGGAGGGAAATGGTGTGAAGCACGAGTGGGTTCAGACGCTCTGGGCGCAGCTGGGAGGAAGGAGATGCCATGGAACACGAGTGTGTACAGACGCTCTCAGCGCGGCTCAGAGGAAGGGGATGCCATAGAGCATGAGCGCACCAGCGGGGAGAGTCCGAGACCGCTACCCAGGGCCCCGCGAGATTCAAACGTGTGACCCCGGCATTCTGGGCACCGTTTGGAAACAGGCCAGCTGGATGTTGGAGGGGGGGAGCTTGCAGGACAGGCACTGTTTGGAGGACACTTGGCAGAAGAGCAGAGTGCTGGGTGGAGCTTGGACTAGGAGGGGGCTGGGCTCAGTGATGGGCAGGACAGGAGGGGGGTCACTCTACCTGAGGTTCAGGGCCAGAACCGTGTGTGGGCGGGGCCAAATATGAGGGGGCGTGGCTATGAGCGAGGGGGGAGTCGCTCTAAGTGAGGGGCGGGGCCAGAACCTCGCGGGGGGTGGGGCTGAGTAAGGGCGGAGCCTGCGGGTGGGGCGGGGCCAGACGAGAAGGGGCGGGGCTCTGAGTGAGGGACAGGGTCTGAGGCCGGGGGCGGGGCTGAGGAGGAGCAGGTGACGGGCGGCGGCTAGCGCCTGCGTGGGGCGGGGCGCCCCCTCTCCCCGGCCCCTTAGCTGGGTGGCGGCAGGTGACGCTCACTCACCTCCTTAACGCGACTCTGCTGGATGTGCACGGCGGCCACCGTCCCGGCCGAGAGCAGCACGGAGATGCCCAGCGCCACCTTGGAGGCCGTCGACATCCCCTCCCCCACCGGGCCGTTTGCGGAGCGCGAGTCGCACAGCTCGAGCGGCCAGTGCATGCGCGTGCGTGCCGGCCCGCTGCTGCCGGGGGCGGGACTCTCTGCACGGGCCGCGCGCGCGCTGACTCGCCCAATAAATAGAACGCGGAGAGCATCGATCCCTACGCTTCCCCCCCCCGCCACCCAGGCCCAGCCCAAACTAATCGAACCCCGAGAAAGGGATTGGGGAAGGGCTGGAGCTCAGCAGGAGAGGGAGTGTTGCTGTTTGCCCTGGCCCAGGGCTGCAGTGTCCCCTGTGCAGGGGATGCTGGAGGGGGCTGAACTCCCGGTGCTAGCCCATTGCACTGGTACGAGGGGAGGGGGCTGTCCCTGTGCAGGGGATGCTGGGCCATTGCCCCTGTGCATGGAGGGGGAGGGGGCTGCAGGGCAGGTTTGTACCTCAGCTGCTGGCTGGTGCCAGGGGAGACCCAGGGTAAAAATGGGGGGGAAGGTGAAGGCAGCTTTAGAGAAACAGGAAGCCAGAGAGAAGTGGCCCCTCGGGCAGTTTGTCTGTTAAAGGTGCTGTGGAAACGGCATAGGGGCTGTGACATCTTAGGACCCCAACATTTTCACTGTTGCCGTAGGGAGGGGAGAGGGAGGGGATGGAGAGGGACCGACCCGAGAGGATTGAGAGATGGAACAAGGCCAGACTGAAGGAAGCGTCAATGGGGAATAGGCTTTTCCTAGGGCATGTTGGAGGGATACGGGGTCCGGGTTGGGGTGTGTGCCCCCCCATTGAAGAGGTGTGTGGGAGGAGGATACCTGCGCCTCAACCCTAACCCCTCCCAAGAGATCACAACTGGAAGAATGTTTGAAGAGTCAACTGAGGGGAAGCTGAGCGCAAAGACTTATGACCCGCAACTGGGTGTTGGATCCGGTCCTTAAATTCTACAACCTCACTCCCGAGACATGGTGCCTTAAGTCTAGAAAGTCAGCCCGCCCACCCACCTGCCATCTATACATCACCTGCATTGATGTGTCAGTCTGTAACATTTCTGATGAGGTTAGGACAGGCTACCAGGTAATTCATATCCAAGGAGACTCATTCCCCTCAGCCCCCCCCCCCCGACCTAAAACCCATGATCCTCCCCCAGACAACCTTCTCTTCCAACACCATGCAATAGAGACAAATGCTAAACAGAAAGCATAGCTTAATCACTACAACATAACACACAAACTGGCTACCTGAACACCAAGGGTCATTGCCCTGTGAAAGGGGCATCATCAGTTTAAGTCTCTTCTGTCTGAAATTGTTACCGACACTAAGGCTATGTCTACACTAGCACTTTTGTCCATCAGTGGTGTAAAAAAACCCACACCCCTCACCGACAAATTTCACAGACAAAAGTGCTGGTGTGGACAGCGCTATGTCAGTGGGAGACACTCTCTTGCCGACACAGCTACCGCCGGTCGTTGGGGGTGGCTTAATTATGCCAATGGGAGAGCTCTCTCCTGTCAGCATAGGTTCTCAACCAGGAGCGCACACACCCCTCGGGGTACGCAGAGGTTCCAGGGGGTACATCAACTCATCTCAGTATTTGCCTAGTTTTACAACAGGCTACATAAAAAATAGCAGCAAAGTCAGTACAAACTAAAATTTCATACAGACAATGACTTGTTTATACTACTCTATATACTATACACTGAAATGTAAGTACAATATTAAATATTCCAATTGATCTATTTTATAATTATATGGTAAAAATGAGAAAAAGCAATTTTTCAGTAATGGTGGCTGTGACACCTTTGTATTTTTATTTCTGATTTTGTAAGCAAGTAGTTTTTAAGTGAGGTGAAACCTCGGGGTACGCAAGAGAAATCAGACTCCTGAAAGGGGAACAGGAGTCTGGAAAGGTTGGAGCCACTGTATTACAACAATCTGTAACCCACTAACAACCCCCCACACTTCCCTTCTTCCCCTTTCCCTCTATGATTGGAGGGGTGTTAACATCCACTTCACCTTGAATGGTCCCTTGAAATGTGTTAACTACTTATGCTAAACAATCTGTTCCACCAGGTATTTAGTTGTGACAAAGTTGGTCCAATAAAAGATATTACCTCACCCACCTTGTCAAACACAAAAAAAGACCTTCCTGAATTCAAGACAGACGGCTTCATTATGGGAAAACTCCCAGGTTTGTATTTGTATTCTTGCCCAGAACAACCAGAGTCCACACCATGCAAACTGCTGCAGAATGCAGCGGAGCTAGAGTGGCCAAGCTGAAAGTCCTTGCCAGTTTTGGGGGTGTTATTTTGTAGTCCAGCAGCAACGTGGCATACTCCTATGTGGCAGCACATCAGATGGTAACCACGAATGGTTCAATCTTGTGAAACCTATTTCTGCATGCAGCACTTACTATGGTGGATCAAGCCATAACCGGGAACAGGTCCTCCCCACACCCACTATTGTATATACAGGCAGGGGCAGATCCTCAGCTGTAGTCAATTATATAGACCCTCTCACTTCCATAGTGCTATGACATTTGCCACTGCTGAGGACCTGCCCCACTGAGTACATAAGAACGGCCAGACTGGGTCAGACCAAAGGTCCATCTAGCCCAGTATCCTGTCTTCCGACAGTGGCCAATGCCAGGTGCCCCAGAGGGAATGAACAGAACAGGTAATCAGCAAGTGATCCATCCCCTGTCGCCCATTCCCAGCTTCTGGCAAACAGGCTAGGGACGCACACCATCCCTGCCCATCCTGGCTAATAGTCATTGATGGACTTTACATCATAAAGTGCTTTGGGATCCTTCATAATGAATAGCACTAGTCAGGCTGTAGAGGACATAACTTTTGCACAGAAGAGCATTAAATGCAGCTCTCAAAGGATAACCACGCCCTAGTAGGGAAGAAGAGTACATTTTAGTCTCTCCCTTTACTCTGACTTTCCTGCTACTCCTTAGCAATAAAATACAGTGAAGAAAACAATTGCCGGAGAGGAGAGAAAGAAAGGAATGGAGAGAAGGAAAGAAAGTTGGGGGGGTGGGGATGGGAGAGAAAAACAGAAAAAAGTACGGGGGGGGGGGGGAGAAAAACTATGAACCACTCAAGTGGAAGGTTATGAAGTTGTATTTACCTGTAATTTCTTCCTGTTCACTCTAGCTTGTGTTTTAGGCGGGACTCAAGATTCTGGTTTAAAATGATAGATAGCGGAGGTGAGGCCACATGGGCTAGTTAGTAGACAGGAGGCAGGAGACCTGCGCTCTGCCCCTGGTGTGATGTGACGTTGGGCCAAGTCACTTCCCCATCTGCCTTGTCCATTAGCTCTTCAAAGCAGGGACTGTCACAGCACCGAGACTAACGGAGTTCTGATCTCCATCAGGGTCTCCAGGTGCTACTGCAATACAAATACATTACACACACACACACCCCACTGCATTGTTCAGGTTGAGAAGTCCAGCATTTAAAAAAATAGGAAACTCACTGACACCTTTAACTCTGGGGTGTCCTGACTTTTGAGTGCTGGTCTTGGCAAACAATGTTCTTTTAATGCATTTTTGTGTATGTGCATGCCATTTCCTAGGTTTTTTTAAAAAGCAAACAAAAAAAAAATCAGACATTCCGTCATGCGGCAATACATAGACTCCCACAAGAGTCAGCAGCAGGTTTGGAACCTTGAGATTCACCGCACAGATCTCTGCCTCTTGGACTAATGGAGTAACCAATAGCAGTAGTAGGTTGTCACCCTCTGTGTGGACCAGTGCTGGAAGGGGAAGACACTTTCATAGGTATTTGCTGACAGCAGAGAAATCTTCAGCCTCAGGAACCTTGGGTTCCATGCTAGGCTCTAGAGAGGAGTGTTGCCTCGTGGGCAGCCTCTTCTGCCCATTTCCTACAAGCCTGACCCCTTCTGTCCCAACCCGTCTGTACCAGTCCTGTCTCGTCCCCACCCCAGGCCCAGTCTCCTTGCCCAGCCTGTCCTGGTTCCCCCTCCCCTCCAGTTTCCCAGTCCACTTGCCCAGCCACTCCAAGTTCCCCCACTTCTCAGCTCCTTGTTTAACCTGTCTCTCTGCCCCCCAGGCATCCAGTCTATCTTCTACCAAAGTTCTCCATCCCTACTGGCTCCCAGTCCCGGTTTCCCTCCTCAGGGTACTTGTCCAGTCTTAGGATAGGTGTACACCTAAAACACTACAGCAGCTCAGCTGTTGAGCTCAAGCATAGACACTCACTACAGTGACAGGAAGGGTTCTCCTGTTGCTGTAGGCAATTCACCGCCCTGAGAGGTGGTAGCTAGGTCAACAGAAGACTTCTTCCATGAACCTGACAGCGTCTACACTGAAGGTTAGGTCAGCTTAACTACACGTCTCAGGGCATGAATTTTTCACCCCCCTGAAAGAGGTAGCTATGCCAATATCACTTTTCGGTGTAGACCAGCCCTTAGCATCCACAATACCCCCTAGCGCCTGGGCTCAGGACTGCTCCACACTAGGAAATCAGATTGGTATAACTATGTTGCTTAGTGGTGTGAAAAGTCCACCTCCCTGTGGTGCAGTTAAACTGACCTAACCCCCAGTGCAGACCATGCTAGGTCAATGGGACAAGTCTCCTGTTGATGTAACTACTGCCTCTCGGGGAGGTGGAGTATACCTACAAGCCCTCCCCATCGAAGTCCACACTCCCAGTCCTTCTGTGCCTACCCAGTCCATCTCTTCCCCCCTCTGCATTCAGATCAGTCAGCTTCCTCCTCCCTGCCTGGGCATCAGCAGGGGAGGCATTGAGTGCTAAGGAGAGACAGACCCCCTCTTTTCCATACCAGCTCCTGGTCCTGGCCCACACCAACCCACAGTGGCAATTGCAGGGAACATCCTGCTCAGCCTAGCCCTGGATGGCGCATGCTCAGCACAGATAGAATTACAGGGGATCTAGCTGCAAAACTCTAGTCAGACTCTGAGCCTGTGTGGACTGCAGTTTTTCAAGGGCTTATGATTCAGCCAGAGTTTCACAGGGACAGCAAAAGGTGCATACCTGACTGTCATGGGATCATGACTGCCCTATAGCACCTCCTGCTGGCCAATTGTGGCACTCTGTCTTAGTTTCCTTCCCTTGAAGATATGGTTCTAGCAGAGACTGGTGAGTGAACAGCTGAGACCTGACTAGCCTGCCAGCCAAGTAAACAAATTTAACCCCATCTAGGCTGCCAAAAGTCCAGCTAAGAAATTCCAATGGACAACGAGCTCTTCTAGACTTCAAGGGCTTCTTTTCAGCCCCCCTGCCCTGTTCCCAACTCCTTTCGAAGCTATTTTTGAGAGTCGCTCTGGGGTTCAGCACTCAGACCCCAGGCTGGTTCATCTGGAGTACCATTCTCAGCCCCTCCTGGGCTCTGTTCCTTACATCCTCCCCTGCTCCCAGACTGTTTGTCCTGAAATACCCAGCACTCTGCCTACCCTAGCCCAGAGTCTTCCACAGCAGCATACCCACTCCCCATAGCTTCACACCTCACAGACTGATCTTTCTCTTGCCCTCACAAGCCCTTTTTCTAAGGCCCAGGCATTTAAGCTATCACCTGACCCCCTTAGCTCCACCTCCTCTGGCTGGGAAGCAGCTAATTAATTATGGCACAAGTGTGAGTGGGCTCATCTCCCCTTAACAGGGCCAGTCACCCTTTGAAACTGACACAAAGGTCACTCTTCTGCCAAATTTCCAGTCCCTGCTGCAAAGAAAACACCGAGGTGCTGTGGATTCTCAGAGGAAAGATCACCGGCATTTAACACGGGCAAAACAACTTTTTTCCCCTTGGCCTTGTTTTTGGCAACAACTGAACCATTTTGGCTGAAATTTTCCAGAAACAATCAGCCTGAGGCAGACACCTAATGCAGAAAAATTCAGCCCAAATAATTAATGTTTGGGAAAGTTATAAGCAACAGAAAACAGGATCTTATAGTGGGAAGGGTTAGGCAACCTTAATTGGTGACACTACCGGCCCTGCCTATAATATAATCAATTTTGTACCGATATTCTGAAGGAGGAATGGGCATCTTACTTTTTAATGTATCTTTGTTGCTTTCTTGTCTCTTCCTGATGTTTCTTTCCTGTAAAACAAAACAGTGTTGGCATAAACAAAATACTCGATGATTCTATTTACATCTCTTTGGATTGAATGATGTAGCTCATCCCAAACGCCAGCTTGGAAACTATCAGTCCAAAAGGAGATTTTTTTTTAAATTATGTTTAGGAAGTTGTGCGCCTGTGAACGAGGAGGGTTATACTGCAAACAGTTTTGCAGCCTCAGCTGTAGTGTTTTGCCACCAATTGAATGCTGCAGTGTATCTGAAACCCAGCCATGATCTGAATGGGAAACCAAACATCATGAAATGGATAAAGCTAATCATTGTTCTCAGTTATAATCTTCTCATATCGGCATATTGAGCAAACATGATTAAACCACAGTGCAAAATTGGCTTGGCCGATAACATCTGAATTCGGCATAACTGTTTTGTCCACATTGGTATGTTTACTAATTTGTAGAAGTATGAATAATCATCTGTCTGGTAGCAGGAAATGATACCACATGGCATTACATGGGAGGGAGCCAGGCCAGATCCTCAGCTGGTGTCAATCAGCATAGCTCCATTGACATCTGGGGAGCTCCATTGGTTTACACCAGCGGAGGCTCTGGTATTAGCAGTGCAAAGGGCTAAAATCCAGATCAGGATGATTTAGTGAGAATGCAGAAACATATGAGCAAATGGGTCTTGCAGGTTATTGCACGACCAACATGGATCTTATTGGTCCAGGACTGCCTCAAAGGTGTTTCCCGGGATCTAAGTTGTGCAGTGAAGAAAATCAGGTGTCCAAGTGGTCGGATGAAGGTTGTCTACTTCAGGAGATCACGGTACATTAGTGGGGCCTGGTCTACACTTAAAATTAGATTGACCTAGCTACATTGCTCAGGGCTATCAACAATTTCCCGTTGTGTGCAATGTAGTTAGATTGACGTCACCCCCCAGTGTAGCCATAGCGAGGTCCGAGCTACCACCTCTCGGAGAACTGGATTAACTACTCTGACGGAAACCCCGCTTCTATTGATGTAGGAAGCATCTACACGATGGCCCTACAGCCTCACAGCTGCATTGGCTGTAGTGTAGACAGCCTGGGTCTCTCAGATAACAAAGAGTGGGGTATGGGAGAAAGGATGGCATTGTTGTTAAGACAGTGGATTGTGAGTGACTCAGGAGAAATGGCTTTAATTCCCTCCTCTGCTACAGAATCCCTCTGTGGCCTTTGCCATGTCACTTAGTGTTTATGTGCCTCAATTCCCCCTGTGTACAAAGAGGATAATAGCACTGCCCTAGCTCACAGCGGTGTTGGGAGGTGCTTATTTACATGGGATGGGAGTCGTATAAGTACCTACATAGGACAGCAGACCCTTTTTCCCCAGTGCAGACAGGCCTGACACATGTACAGTTGCCCTCTGTAGCACGTCTGAGGTCAGATGCTGAGTGGACAGCTTTTTTTAAACCAAGTCTTCAGAGAAAAATGTCTTTGGCCAAATGAAAAAAAAAAATCATTAGGATGCTTAGTCAAGCACTTCTTATGGGATTTTCAAAGGTTCTTGCTGAGGTCAGAGAGCCCCAGCACAACATGCGCCCTTGATCTTACCTGATGTTTGTGCCATGTGCCGGCTGATAATGAACTGCTAACTGGATTTGCTTGTTTGGAGGTGCCTATAGACATATATTAAGTATTGTGCAATTCACTGAAGGTGGGTTTACTAGAAGAGGCCTTAAAAACCGAAGTCCTGTCTGCAATGTGTGGCTACAGAGCCCATGAGGGCACTTTTTCTAAGAGTGGGAATTTGCCCTGGAGCCCTTAGCCAACATTTTCCCTCCCCAAACTGTTGTGCTGTCTGCTATGGGCTGGCGTCCGCCACTCTTCATCCCAGAGCTGGCCGTGTTCCCGCCGTGCACTGTATACAATCTCTGAGGTGCTTTGGAATGCAAGGCCTTACAATACCGGTTTATTATGAATTATNAGGCATGGTCACCTGGAAAGATTCGCTGATAGCACTCCACACCTGGCTGGCTGAGCAAACAGGAAGGGGATTTTTAAAATTCCCGGGGGATTTAAAGGGTGGGTCTGACGGTTGGTCACCTGAGGCCAGGGCAGTAGAGTTCGAACTGATGACCAGAGTGGCTAGAACAGGCATTGTGGGATACTGCCGAATAGTTCTGGAGGCCAATCAGTGCGCATTGGGTGGCTACACTGGCGCCGCAGCGCTGCAGCAGCAGCGCAATTCTCCTTATTCCTCTGGCGGAGGAGGAGTACAAGCAGCGCTGTATCTCTGGAGATACAGCGCTGTACGTGCCTTGCCAGTGTGGACGGGTAGTGAGTTACAGCGCTGTGCGCGGCTTTAGTGCGCTGTAACTTGCCAGTGTAGCCAAGCCCTCAGTTCTTGTAAGGTCTCCCAGCCCCGTNTTTGCAGTTCACCTTGTAAAAAAGTTACTTTTAATTTGCCTTTGCCCTTCCTGGTTCAGGCCAGAAGCAGTAAACACTAGAAAGCCAGCAAGGANATGAGTTCTCCAGCAAAGCCAGGGAAAAGCAAACTTGACATTTCTGCTATTTCTAAGGCTAAAACTAAGCAGAGAAATACACTTTTCTGATGGAAGCTAATAATCATAGTACCTGACTGTTATACAGCACTTTTCATCAGTAGATCACAAGCCACTTTGCAAAGGTGGTTAGTATCATTATTCCCATTTTACAGATGGGGAAACTGAGGCCTACACAGGCAAAATGACTTGCCCAAGGTCATCCAGCAGGCCAGTAGCGGAGCTGAGAACAGAGCCCAGGTTTTTCGGTTGAGAGTACAATACCACGCTTTTATTTTCCTTTGCAGTTCACCTTGTAAAAAAGTTACTTTTAATTTGCCTTTGCCCTTCCTGGTTCAGGCTAGAAGCAGTAAACACTAGAAAGCCAGCAAGGAACTCTGTTCTTGTAAGGTCTCCCAGCCCCGTTTGTAGACCCAAGGGGTTCATATACAAGATGGACAAAAATCTACATTTTGGGGCAGTTTGCTGAATCGAACCAAACCTCTGACCCATGTGAGGATCACCGAACACATTTGCAAAGCCTCTGTGGCTATAATGAATTGTAGGAGGTTATAACTCAGTTAGGGGCCAAAGTCTCGTAGTCCAATAGCAGGAGGAGGGTATAAAGACAGAGAGCTTTATAATTATTGTACATTGGCATTTTATTTCACACAACCTTTTCCATAGGTAGAAAGAGAGAGGCCAATACAGCAGCTGTAATGCTGGGAATTTAGTCTGGGCAATACATTTAGAGGCGTGTTGTATCTGCAAACATTGTAAAACACAATGGTGATAAAGGCCCCTGTGCCAAAATGGTAGTGAAGTAATCCAGAACTAGGCAGCAGCTTGCATGACAAAGGGAATTCTATGTGTGGTTTGCATGCTGAGCTGAGAGTTCCCCAGGATGGAATTCTGGGCACCAAATTATGGCCCCTCAGTGTAGGTGCACTGGGGGGGCAGGGAGGAGAGCAATGGAATCCCCTCCCACAAAATGCCAGGCAAGGACGGAGGGATACCAGTGCTGCTGGCAGCAGAGGGAAGATATCTGGGAGGGTGATTCGAGCCATGGCCTCACTCTTCTGGGCAGTAGCAGAAGGGCTCTGCGGGAAGCAGTACAGGCAAGGGGCTGCTGGTGAATGCACTCCCCTCAGGGCAGATCCTCAAAAGCATTTAGGCACCTAACTCCTATTGATTTCATTGGGACTTAGGCACCTAACTACCTTGGAGGGTCTGGGCTGTTATGCCTGGCTCTCCGTTATGCAAGCAACAGGGCCGAGTCTAGGTTTTTTGCTGAACCAAGCAAAAAAAAAGTTGCCCCCCCCCTTTTTTTTTTGGCTTTTACACGTTTGCACTTTGCAATTTTTTTTGTTTTGTTTTTTTGACTGTTTAAAATTTAAAAAAAAAATGAAAACAGAGAATTTGTAGTTAGTGAAATAAAACAATTTCCTACTAGTGTACTCATTTAATTTTAACAAAATCACAATTACAAACAATTTGGGTTCAACTATACACTGTAATGAAAAACGTTAGTGTCTTCCGGCCCGCCCAGTTTCTCATAAATTAAAAGAATTTATATGAACTGAATTTTTCTGGTTTTTATACTTGCATAGTCTTTTAATAATTCAGTGAAATCTAATTTTTTTGCAGTGGTACTTTCAATTGAAATTAATGCGAGTCCTGACAAACGATTTTGAGACATGGTGGATCTCAAATAATTTTTTAGTAATTTCAGTTTTGAGAAACTGCGCTCACCAGAAGCCACTGATACTGGTAATGTTAAAAGAATGCGTAATGCTATAGCAGTGTTTCGAGTGAAAAAATCATTTCTTGCAATAAATTCTAATACTTTATGTATTATTTTTTTTCGTACATTGGTGGATTTTTCCGGAAAAAAAAAAGANTTTCTTGCAATAAATTCTAATACTTTATGTATTATTTTTTTTCGTACATTGGTGGATTTTTCTGGAAAAAAAAAAGAATGGCCAGAATGCCGCCCCTGGAAATGTGCCGCCCCAAGCACGTGCTTGCTTTGCTGGTGCCTAGAGCTGGTCCTGGCAAGCAGTGTACCCCTAGACACCACTTGCGCTGCCCCGCCCAGCTCAGTTCCACATCTCGGAGCCTTAATATGACCCTTAATATACAGGGGGACATTTCTCCCCAACACCATCTGCACTCAGCAATATGGGCACAGAAGGGAAACCGATCACATTGGGGAGGGCGTTCACCTGGCTGAAAACAGGAGCCGGGCCAGCACAAACAAGCCAATAAGAACAACAAGGAGTCCGGTGGCACCTTAAAGACTAACAGATTTATTTGGGCATAAGCTTTCGTGGGTAAAAAACCCATAGACTGCATCTGAAGAAGTGGGTTTTTTACCCACGAAAGCTTATGTCCAAATAAATCTGTTGGTGCCACCGGACTCCTCGTTGTTTTGGTGGCTACACACTAACACGGCTACCCTCTGATACTTGAAGCCAATAAGCGTGCAGAATAATTTTATAAACGATGGGGGCCTTTCCGAAAGGTCAGCTAGCTGTATGTTAGCTAGAATAGGGCATGTCTAATGACAGGCACCAATGGTCCAACAGGCAAAGCCAGTACTGTGTTAAGGGATCTGAGTTCAATTCCTGGGTCTGCCCCTGAGAAGCTGGGTGATTGTTTTCCCCTCTCCTCCCTTGTCTGCTTTGTAAGCTGTTGGGCGCAGGGAGTGTCTCATGTGGGAGTACAGCTCCTAGTGCCACCAGATCTCAGTTCAGGCCTCCAATCACTATTGAAATGATTTAACATTCAGTGTACAAGTGACACTCAGCATATACCCCCAGGCTTTGCTGAGAGAGACTTTCCCAGCATTACTGAAAGCCAGGGCAGTAGGATATTAGATAACAGGCATGCTTTCTATAATATAAACTATGTGCTTTCTTGTTCCACCTGTTTTTATGGTAAAATAAATGTGTCCAACCAATGCAAACAAAACCCAGGTTCCATTTGTGTTTCATTTCCCCTATTTTCCTGTTATACTCCCCTTGGGGCAGGGCTGCACATACCAGATACAATGGTGATGATAGGCCGTTGTGGCATAAGGACTTAGATTAGGCTGAAATCTGATAGCTTTACTCATGTTCAATAGTACCTTACTTGGCAAATAGTTTAATTAAAATCAATAGAGCCTGGGGTTTACCAACCTGCATAATCCAGCCCGCTACACAATCCTAGTCTAAAGCCCTGGCCTGTGATAGAGCCGTTGTTATTCTGTTCTGCTGCTGGATCAACTCTGATGTCTTTACCCTGGACTGGTCACAACGTTACAAAGTTTAAAAGTTAATAGGCCAGTTCCAATTATGCTCTGCTCTAATACCAACTAGTAGCTATGGCAAATGAATGGCCAAATACTCACCTCCCTGCAAACAGAACCAGTTAAAAAGCAAGCAGTTAAAACACTTCTCTGGGAATTACTGATGTATTATGTTGTGCCAGTGCTCAAAGACCACAGGATTGGTCGGGCATGGAGGCATTGTACTAGGCACAATGGTACAAACCCATAGGGCCAGATCCTCAGTGTGTCCTATGCCAGCATTGCTCCATCCATTGACTTTAAGGGAGTGATGTCAGTTCACATCACTTGTGGATCTGGCCCTATACACTTGCTCCGTGCGTAGCTGTTTATCCCTGTGCAGACCGCATGCAAAGGCAGTGTAACATGCTCTCATTCTGATTTAGCAGCATTTTACAAGGCACTCACTTTACACCGGAGTGACAGGCAAGGGGCAAGACAGAGAAGAATCAGGCCCGCTGAAAGGAATGGGCAGTTAACAAATAAAAGCCTTATGCTTCACAGATGCTTCTGCCAAAGAGCTCCAAATGGAGGTCCCAAGTACCCCACTTGACACTTGCATTGCTTTAGGCATTTGCATAGCAGACCTATAACCAGGTCTTTTCCAAAGTGTGATCCTTGGTTTGCTCACTATCCGGCACAGGGAGGGCGAATCATCAGTCAGAGCCATTTCCAAGCAGTCTGGGGCATCCACCTTGGCTTTCCCCCCTAATGTTTCCCCCTGCTACTACCACCACCAGTGCAGGTCCACCAATGGGAGTGCTAGTGTAAATCAGCTGTCGTCTAATGCTCAGGGCAGATCTAGGTGACAGGGGGTTTAAAACACCAGAAGCTGCCAGCACGGTCCTGTCTACACGAGCACCCCTACCCCGGGTACCACCTGGGGAAATGGACCAGTGGCAGCAATGATGGGAAACTTCAGGAAAAGAAGTCCAGTGTAGCCCATGCCCATGAGCCTCTCAATACCACCAGCAGGTCCTGGGTGGGTACTCTACACCAAGCACAACCTGGCAGACAGTCTGATGTAATCAGAACTATGTTCATTTTAAACTACAAGGAGATGCAATTTTCATTCAATTTCGTACAACAGATTTTATTACAACTTGATTGTATGACACGCATGAGGAAGTCCCAGAACAGTGTAAGAGTTGCCATTTGTACTCCTTGTACAGGTAGTTTCTATAATGCAGGGTTTATGCTTAAAGAGGATTGCTAACACAGATATTGTTTGCAGGGGAGCTGAAAATGCAGCTGTCCTAAAATACAGCCCCCACCTCCCCTTGGTACAGCTTAATAGAGATGTTTGAACTGTAGAAAGAGTTTTAATTATTTTTAGGAACACTGTATCAGATCTGCGGGAAGCAATGAATAGGTAGTCATGGGGTAATCTGCCACTAAGGAAAATTTCCTCCTGACCCTTATTAGTTAGAGGCTGAATTATGCCTTGAAGCATGTGTATTTATATCCCTGACACGCTCTTGTTATTTTTTAAAATGCTTCCTGTTATAACGCTGGATGTTCTCATTATCCATATAAATGTCTGCTCTCATTTTGAATCCCGCTAAGTTATTGGTTTCAATCATCTATTGCGGCCGTGAGTTCCACAGGCTGTGTACCTTGTGAAAAAGCCTTTTCTTTCGTCCATTGTAAACTGGTGGCCTTTAAATTGCATCGAATGTCCCACTGTAACAGGCATCACTAGGAGAACACAATGCAAACAGTACAGAAATTCTTGGTGCGGGGGGTTAAAAGTAAAGAGTTATAATCAACTTTAAGGAAGACATGTCCATGCAGAGTAAAGTCAGCCAGAGCACTGGGTTTATGTCGCTATGATGCGGACGAGTGTGTTGCATACTCATCCCTTCAAAGAGTGGCCGGTATGTATCTCTGTTGATACACTGCCTTTTGCCAGCAATTTGGCCAATGTGATTACTGCCCGGAGCAGCCATATTGATGATGGGTGGACTGGCAGGTCCCGCCCCCTTGGGCTCATCAAGGGTGTCACTCTGGGCACTTGGCCTCCCTCCAGCAGCCCCTGTGGCTCCATGAAACATTGAAGGAAGGATTCCATCAACCACCTCCTTGGGGAGCAGCCAGAACCCCAGGAGGCAGCAAGTCGTCCCTGTGCAGTGCCTGGAGCAGTAGGAGGGAGCACAGCAGGCAGGGGCCCCTCTCCAGCCTACACCCCAGCCCTCAGCAGGGAGGGACACTGGTGCCATGAGGGCCCCAGCACCCACCACTCTGGTGCCTTGGAGCCCCAGCCACCATCTCCCAGGGTTGGAGCCAGAACTCCAGAACGGGGCAGTGGTGTGTGAGCACTTGTCTGTGTGCATGACTGTGAGCACGTGGGTGTGAGTGAGTCTGGGTGTGAGTGAGAGTGAGCAGAGGTGTGGGTGAGAGAGTGGGCATGTGTGTGAGACAGGCTGGGTGTGAGTGAGAGTGAGCACATGAGTGAGAGAGTGTGGGTGTACGTGAGTGTGAACACACGTGTATGAGTGAGTCTGGGTGTGAGTGAGAGTGAGCAGAGGTGTGGGTGAGAGAGTGGGCATGAATGTGAGCACGTGTGTGAGACAGGCTGGGTGTGAGTGAGAGTGAGCACATGTGCGAGAGAGTGTGGGTGTACGTGAGTGTGAACACACGTGTATGAGTGAGTCTGGGTGTGAGTTCCAAGCTCAGAGTTTCCTGTATTTATTAATGCAATCCCTACATTTTGGGGGTCGGGGAGAGGGGATCAGGCATCCTGAGAGAGAGAGAGAGAGAGAGAGGGTGACCATACCTCCTGTTTTGGCCGGGACAATCCCTTTTTTAAGCCCTGTCCTGGCCATCAAAACTATTTTGGCAAAAGTGGGTATTTGTCCCATTTGCTCTTGCCAACTTGATCAAGTTGGCAAGAGCAAACGAGACAAATGCCCACCTTTGTCGAAGAAGTGGGGTGCAGAGGAATGTGCGGGGGGCAAGCGGCGATGCCAGCCCTGCGCAGGGGGGGAGGCAGGGCTCCGGCAGTGCCAGCCCCAGCCTCGCACAGGGGGAGGGGGGACAGGCAAGGCTCGGGTGACCCCGTGCAGGCAGGGGGGGTTGGGCAAGCAAATATGCTGACCCTAGAGAGAGAGAATCTATCCCCGCTTAAAACTGGAGTAAACTTAGCCAATATGAATCATGGCTCTCCTTGTCTACATTTGGCATTTGGTTACTGGCCACTGATGGCTAAATCGGAGCTAATTTCAAATACAGAGAAGGCCAAAATTGCCATTGGTTGGTGCAGACAACCTCCCCGCTCCCCCTCCCCCCCCCAATGCTAAATAAAAAGAGAAAGGATCCAGTAACGTATTCCAATAGCCTGGGGAGCTGAATTGTGGAAGAACAATGTGCAATTGTAATCTCTGCTGGAATACACACAAATTCATCAGGCGGAGAAAGCTATCCAAATGTGATAATATACAGCAAGGCAAACTTGCTTCACACCCATTCAACGGGAGCAATTTCACACTGTTTGACAAGCTAGATTGCAATTGAGAGCTTTGATGCCGCATTTAAAATGAAACAGACACAAAAAGAACAGGTGCAGCGTGATTTCTTTCCTTTTCACTTGGCTGGTTTGTTCGGTTAATACTGGATGGCTCATGTAAAAATGTAACAAACTACAATGATAAAAAGGCAAAGTTAGGCTACTTTTAAAAACGGTGCGAATAGAACCTGGATTTTCAAAGCGGCCTAAGAGAAAGAATACAACACACAACAGGGTCTTCAACAGCAGGAGGGGCTTTGCAGCCTGAAGGTCTGCAATGATCATCTTTCTACTCTTTGCTGATGAATTAACCAGAACAGGCCAGTTTTTATGCCCTGTTATTGTGTTATTTGTAGGTGCCCAATTCCCATGGGCTCCAGCCTTGTTTTTTATGCAAGGTCTAACCCACGTAGCTGGTCACACCCTGGACCTGATCTTTGGCCTAAACATTAAAATAGAGGACATCACAACCCAGCCACCTTCTTGGACAGACCATCCCATCCTTAGAGCAGTGGTCAGAGACCTTCTATCATCCAGGCACCAAGCAAAAACAATGATCCTGCTTCAACCATGAAGATTCATGGACTCCAACAAATTCCATAGCCTGCTAAATCACAGCAGTACCCCCACCCTTGGGACAAGCAGTTGAGGACCTGGTGAATCCTTTCTATTATACACAGGCCTCTACCCTTGATACGCTTGCTCCCAAACAGCTCCTTCCTCCCCATCTCCCACAGAGATCTCCCTTGTTTTCTGACATCCTGTGCTGGATGACAAGAGAGGGGCAGAAACTTGAGCATCGATGGTGAAAAACAAAGGCTGATTCAGGCAGGATGAAACATAATTAATGCCTCACAGCATATGCTGAGGCCATATTACAGGCCAAGACAACCTTCCTATCAGCTTCCTTTGAGACTGCCCCATCCCACCGTAAGTTGCTATGCAAGGTGGCAAACCGCTTCTTCAATCTCGAATGCCTACAACCTGCATCAAAGCCGAGCCCCAAGTGCTGCGAAGAACTATCACTGTACTTCGCTGAAAAGATCACACGGATTTGGGAAGCCTTCTCAAACAGCCTGGATCTGCTTCACCTACACCCAACCCTCAACACCCCACCTGCATTCCCAGAGTTCAGTACATCCACTCCTCAAGAAGTTCTGGACACCCTAAAAGAGTCTTGACCCAAGACTTGTGAACCCGTCTCACACCCTTCCTGGCTTGTGAAAGAGAGCCATGAACAACCCATGCCAACATAGCCAACACCTCATTCAGAGAGCAAATCTTCCCTTCATCCTTCAAACACGCAATAGTGCAACCGACACAAAGAAACACACCCTGGACACTTCAGTCCTAGCCAACTACTGCCCAGTGTCAAACCTCCCATTCCTGAGCAAGCTCATAGAGAAGCTAGCCAGAGGCCAACCAGAAGCTCAGCTAACTGAAGCCAACATGTTAGGCCCAGCACAATCTGGATTCAGGCCAGGCCCAGGACACAGAATAGAAACCACTTTAGACTATATCTTCCTGTCAATGGTTAAAGATAAACATCATTCTCATCCTGCGGGACCTTTCTGCAGCATTTGACACTGTTGACTATGAGATTCTTCTGTCTCACTTGAGGGAGGTGGCAGGTAATGCGCTAAAATGGTTTGAGTCCTTCCTGGAAGGACACGCTCAACAAGTAGTGATGGGAAATAGCACCTCTGCCACTAGAGCCCCCACTTGTGGAATTCCGCAATGTTCAATTCTCCGGTCATTTTCAACATCTCCTTGCACCCATTAGGTGAGCTGGTCAGACGCTATGGACTCAAGTGCCAGCAATATGCAGATGATACACAGCTCTACCCAGGATGGCCCAGCGCTTACATGAGATCAGCTCATGGATGAACCCAGTGTAGACAGAGGTGATGCTGGTGGGCAAAGGGAAGCATTTTGAAGAGGTTAAACCAAGGAGAAGTCTCCGTTGGTTGAAGACGCACACCCACAATTGGTCAATTCAGTCTGTGGTCTATGAGTACTCTTGGGTTCCTCACTGATGCTGAGTTAATACATAGCAGATTGGTGAGTAATGCTTTCTGCCATCTCTGCTCGGCTAGGAGACTCCATCCCATCCTCGTGGACAAAGACCAGTCCTCAGTTATTCATGGCTCCATCACCTCTTGTCTAGACTACAGCAATGTAGTATATCGGGTCATGAAGCCTTCAGCACGTAGGAAATTCCAGGTAGTACAGAACTCTGCAGTGCATCTCCTCACCAACACAGGCTACCAGGAATATATCAGACTTGTCTTCCACTCTGCACACTGGCTTCCCACAGAATATCGAATCACCGTCAAGGCCTCAGTATTTATCTTCAAAGGGCTGCACAGCCTGAGCCCTGGGCCGGCAAAAGATTGTCTAAACTTCCGGGATGAAGACCTTGATCAACAATTTTGTTCTTCTGGGACAATGGAATTCCCAACAAGAAGAGTGGCACTCGTCTGTGTGGGAGACAGAACTTTTTCTGGGGACAGTCTGACACTGGGGAAGAACTCTCCCAGGGACTAAAGATTATCACAAACTTCACCATCTTCTGCTCCAAGCACAAGGTGCATTTCTTGGATCATACCTTCTCTAACACAAACACTGAGCAACAGGAATATTAAAAAGAAAGACACACACTACCAAAACAAGACATTCTGCTGCACAGGCTTCCCCCTCAGGGAAGAGGATGAGAGAACAAACAACACATGACAGATGTGTAGTCATGTGGCTGAATGCACTACTGGAAGGCACTCAGATACTATGGTGATGAGTGGGATTTAAAAACCTATGTAGAAAAGACTAGACTAGAAGGTTTCAGGACTGGAGACAGATGTTTTTATTTAGCCACAGCAGAAGCACAGCGATAGCAGAACCCTCCCTGCCAACATTTTTCAAACCTGGCATAAGGGGATCAGTCACTTTCCTTGCTGATTCTGTGCCTGCCCTCTCTTCTGAGGCAACCAAGGAAAATGTCAGTTGCAACATGGAATCATAGGACTATAAGAACATAAGAACGGCCCTACTGGGTCAGACCAAAGGTCCATCTAGCCCAATATCCTGTCTTCCGACAGTGACCAATGCCAGGTGCCCCAGAGGGAATGAACAGAACAGGTCATCATCACGTGATCCATCCTCTGTCACCCATTCTCAGCTTCTAGCAAACAGAGGCTAGGGACACCATTCCTGCCCGTCCTGGCTAATAGCCATTGATGGACCTATCTTCCATGAATGTATCTAGTTCTTTTTTGAACCCTGTTAAGGTCTTGGCCTTCACAACATCACAAGGAGTTCCACAGCTTGACTGTGAGTTTTTGGAAGAAATACTTACTTTTATTTGTTTTAAACCTGCTGCCTATTAAAGAGACCATGAGAGGTTGTCTAGTCCAGTCCCCCACACTCAGAGCAGGACATAGGTTTCTATATAACGCAAACAAGCAACTCCCCTCATACAGACCACCCCAAAGTCATTTTTATACTAACTTCAGCCACAGACAGATTTGTACTGGTGGCTTAGAACAGATCTACTCCCTTGAGAAATCTAGGTCCCCTAACAAATTCTACTAAGCAGCCAGTCATTTGTACAGACAACCTGCTACTGACTGTACAGTGTCAGCGTGATGAGTCGGGAAACTTTGGGATGTTTCTCAGTCATTTTAGCCTTCCAAGTTCTTCCATGTTGCAACTGACATCTTCCTTGGTTGCCTCAGAGAAGAGGGCATGGAATCAGCATGCAATCAAAACTGCAGGGGCCACAAACTAGCAACATAATTCGTCTGCCCATTGTCTGCCCATTTTCTTGACTTAATCATCTGTGCAAGGTTCGTATGCGGTGTATTTTCTGTCTGTCTCTGAGGGTGCATGGGAGGACTTTGCTATCAGTGGAGTTCAGGGACTGGTACGTTGGGATTTGGGGGAGGGCTTTGAAAACCAGGGAGTTTGGGATGTGGGGCCACAAGAAGGCCATGGTGGATGGGAGGCTGCCTCTTGGGTGGGACACAACCAGACTGTCCATTAGAAACCCAGGTGTTTTGGTGAAAGGGGGTGGGGGGGCTGGCAGAAATTAGAGGAGAGTGGGAGGGTGCATTGATCAGGGGGCTGTTCTATGTGTAATGGGGGTGAGAAACAAGGCACGAAGTCTGGAGCAGCCAGGTGAGGTGTAGGAGACAAAGGGAATGGTGACGTTAGAGGCTTGGATGGAATGCCGGGTGATGTAGGAGGCAATGCAAGCAGAAATACTCTACTTCAGGGTTCTGGGGTGCCTTGGAAGTGAAAAAGGAGACGTGCTTAGTTTAGTGTTTCTACCATAATCATGGGAGCCATTTCCCTGTATATGGAACTGTTTTTATCTCCCATCCAACGGTGCTGGAACAATTTTCATAGCACGGGTGCTGAAGGCGGACACCATGTATTTGGGTTGTTATTACTACTTCAAGCCAAGGGATGCGGCAGCACCCCCAGCATCCCTACTTCCAGCACCTGTGTTCCCATCTTGTTCCACATACAAAGAAAGCAGATCACTGGGTCCTGGAAAGCCTGTGGATCCGAGATTCTGATCTCAATTACAGTGGTAAGAATCCAGAGTCACTCCATTGGCTTCAGTGAGGTTATTTCAGATTTATCCCAGGCTAAGTGAGATCACAATCTGGCCCAAGATCTGTATTTTTCATTGCATGGGGCTCATGCACATTACACTCTCACGTGTTATGAGTCTGATCCAAAGCCCACTCATGTCAATGGAAAGACTCCCACGGACCTTAGTGGGTTTTGGATCAGGCCCTCAATGCATTTCAGGATCTTACAAACATTATCAAGTCTTTAAAATATCATTATACTGGAGAATACCAGAGCTGCGGCTCAGCTTTCCCCTTCCCTGTACTTCTCACCCCAAGAAATAGACACAGCCAAACAGAAGCTAAACATGATCATCATGGAACGTTCTTTCAAACAACTTGCCCAGTAAAAGAATATCCCTGAAGCTAGGGGACTGGGCGCTAGGCAGAAGTTCAGGCTGGGCTTGGAATTGCATTATAGCTCTCCATAAAGAAGGCTGCAATCCAACGGTGTCTATTGGGCATTCACACAAATATAGAGAAACTGTTGTGAATCCTCTAACTTTGCAGGTACAGGATGGAGGGCGAAGGGGAGTTAAAATCTAAACAGTAGGGGTGCAAAGGGAAAGAACCGCTCCAAATTCATATTGCATTCTGGTGGGCAAATGATGTGGAGACAAAGTTGTGGGCATGAGTCAAATAAACCTGCTCCCAGGAATGCACAGTAGGTGGAATGTGGGTTTGGGCAGCATGGGTAGGTACAGATGAGCTATTTTCCACACACTGCACCATGCATAGTACAGTATTTCCTTAAGCATCAGTCACCCATGTCTGTTTTTCCACATTTCCTTCACCAGCGTTAAGGTACTGGGCCAGGTCCTGCCCTCACTTCTCACTGCTTTGCACTGCTCTGGCAAACCAGGCGAAAAGCTGGCTTAAGCAGCCAAGTGGGGATGGTGTGGAAGGATCTGCATGGTGTGTTTCAGATGCACCCACGGGTTCTGCTGGGCTGCTCTGGTTTGGCTACCCCTCAGTGTTCTCAGACACCACCCCCTCCCTCCCTTCCCCCTGCCGGGCTGGACTCATTCTTGCCTGAAGAAAAAGAAGGGGGAGTGACTCCCAAGTGCCACCTACTTGTGGGGGTGAAGTGAGACGTCACTCAGGGGAGATTGTGCAGAAATTTTGTATAACCCAATCACCCCGCCAAAGGGCTGTAGTTAGCACTGTTGACATTTCAACAAGGGGTTAGCTCAGGTGCGTGATGTCATAGATCTTGAACCCAGGCTTGGGCTTTGCCAGACAGCTGCTGCATCCTGGCCTCCACCCAGTATCTGCTGAAAGCTGGGGTGATGTTCCAGGAGCTAGGAGGACTAAAGCTTCAATCAAAGCACCACCCACAGGAGCCCTGATTGAAGGATCGCCTGGCTCCACCCACTGGCCCAACCACTCTATTTAAGCCAGAAGGAGGCACTGCACGTTTGTCAGAGCAACAAGGTGATTTCCTGTTGTGGCTGCATTGGACTCTGCTTGTGCCTGCCTGTTCCTGTTCCCTGCTCTGCCCTGCCTCACCCCTCCCTTTGCTACTGTTCCCACCATGCTCCTGCTCCATGCTTGAAGCTTGATCCTTGCCTCCCTGCCCTTACACCTCATCTCCAACCAGCAGTTACCACTCCTGGCTCTGACCCTGGCTTCCAACTTCTGACTCTGACTTGACCCTTGGCTCTGGCATTTGGTATCTGACCTCGGCCCTGACCCTCAGCTTCGATTCCTGGTTCTGACTCTGGCTTGACCCCTGGCTTTGGTAACTGGCAGTTAACTCTGGTGCTCACCCTTGGCTTCATTCCCCACCTGGGTGCCGCCTCTGCCCACTAGACCTGACTCCTGCTCTGACTACTAGGCCGGGCCACCCACATCCCAGTCCATAACAAGGTATTGGTATTGGAGTCAACGCTTCACGTAGATGATATGGGGTAGCTCAAACCCTTCAGACTTGTGGTTTAAGGCTCCCTGCAGACTCAGGCAGACACCGCTGTTACTCCTGGTTTGCATTCTGAAGGTTTTCTTCACAACCAGAAGATGTGCATTTTTAAAAATGAAATCTTAGATTCTGCAACACAGGTGGGTGCATGCCCTAATTTGCATAACTCCTCCCAATCCAAACACTGCTGGCAACCTAAGGCTCTATGCTCAACTGTCAGTTCCCTGCGCCATCCAGTCCCTGCCTGTTCTCTGTTTGTCTAAACTCAGTGGGACTATATGAGCTGGAGAACCAAGTACTGATTGAATGGAACTTGCAAAAGCCACAGAATAATTGCTGGTGGCATGCTGACATTTTGCTGCAGAGATTCCATCCCTGGTATTGCATGGTTACTAATATTACTGTGGATTGTCATGTCATATTGCAAAGCAATGTCAGCAAGTTGTACTGTAATGTGTCTTTCTCCCCTCTGCACTATTTGATCCAGTTTCTCTCTCTCTCAGTCTCCTACACTGCCTGAGCATAATGAAACACATGATAGTAGTAAAGTAGTTATGGGTGTGTCCCATTGTGCTCAGATACTGGAGGGCATATGGTGCATTTATTTGACTTGTTACACCCAGAACGTTACTTTAACACAGTGGATACTTTACCCCACCCAGCTAAGGCTGAAAATCAAAATAGTTCCTATAAAAAGCTTTGCATGCTATTATCCCATTAGCATTGTTATTTATTAAGTCATTACAGGTCTAACAGTGTATACACCCCATGAACCACTTACATTCAACAGATGGCTAGAAAAGGATACTGTCAACTTGCTTTTTTTTTTTTTTAATTGACTCACTTAAAAAAAATCCACTTTGCCAGAGGCCTCAAAAGACTTTTTTTTTTTTTTGGTAAGGAGTACATTTTTTCTCCTTACCTGGTGACATTCATTAGGGTGCTTTCAGCAAGGGAGAACCCAGGTAACGACTTGTCTGCCTTCAGAACATTTGCAGAGGTGATGACTACTAAATCAAGTTGCATTGTCATCAACTCCACTTTGCACCAGCATAGCATATTTCCATTTTTTATTAAAGCTAATGTTAAAAAAAAATATAGTACACAGGTTAAGAAAAGAGTGTCTGTACATCTGGGCATAGTGTTTAGATTATCCACAAATACAAAGTTTGTTTTAAAAGTCATAGGATACATATAGTACATGATCAGTAATAACCCAAATATAGGTGAATAAATTTAACAATACCGTTTAGATATTAGCATCCAAATATTTGGGTACATCACTCATGGAAAGTTATACAGAGAGGTGGTTGTGGAAAGCACGTATCTCAATGAGTGAAGACTGTTCCTCAGTCATTGAGAATTTAGGGTACGTTGTCCATTCAATACAATCTATCAGGGAAGTATTTCAGTTACTTTCCCAACTGTGCTTCTCATTGATCTACATTAGGGTTTTCTCCCAGTGTAATCATATCCGTGCATTCAGACCTATGCACTTGACTTTACTGGGCTTACTCTTGCGTCATGTTAAGCACGGACCCAGGGGCTGGGTCTTCACTCTGGGTGTATCTACATTGCAATCGGGACATACCTGAACTAGCGTCCGAGGCAGGATTGTACTCCAGGCGGCGCTTACCTCAAGCAGCTCCCAGAAGCAGCGGCATGTCCTCCCTTTGGCTCCTATGTGGAGGCATGGCCAGGCGTCTCTGCGCGGTGCCCCGTCTGCAGGTGCCGCCCCGCAGCTCCCTTTGGCCGCGGTTCCTGGCCAATGGGAGCTGCGGGGGCAGCGCTTGGAGCAGGGGCAGTGGGCGGAGCCCCCTGTCTGCCCCTACGTGTAGGAGACAGAGGCGGGACAAGCCACTGCTTCCGGGAGCCATGCGGAGTGGGGCAAGCCCCTCACCTTGCTCCCCGACTGGAGCGCCAGAGGGGGGCAAGCCCCGGACCCTGCTCCCCAGCGGTAGCTCAAGGGCCGGATTAAAACGTCTCCTCGGCCGGATGCGGCCCCCGGGCCGTAGTTTGCCCACCCCTGCACTAGCCCATGTCTCTGCCTGTGCTGCTGTGGCTACGCTGCTAGTTTCAGTGAGCTAGCTGAATCTCAGCTCATTCAGGTACGTCTACACATGCTGCAGTTGTGCCTCTTGATTGCTGCGTTGCCATACCCGATGAAAAAAGATGTGATCTTAACTCAAGGGAAAATCCTAGGGCAGACAATACTCCCCCCATAGTCTTTAATTCAACCAGCTAACTTGTGTGAAAACAACCAAAGTGCCTTGTCTTCACTAGGATTGTACCCCATGTCAGTTAGTTCAAGTTAAAAACACCTGTGTTTTCTAGTGAAGATAAGGCATAAGTGTTTGCAGGTTCAACGCCTTACAGCAGGGGAGGGCAAAATGCAGCCCGTGGGCTGGATCCGGCCCGTCTAACATTTCTGTCCGGCCTCCTCTGCCCCCTCGCGATCTCCGAGTCCGGGCCGCTCCAAGTCCCGCTGTGCAGCGGGGCGCTCAGGCAGGCTGCCTGCCTACCATGGTCCCATGCCACTCCCGGAAGAGGCCGGCTGCTGCTGGCATGTCTCTGCACGCCCCTGGTGGGGGTGGGTGGGGAGGCATCTCCACACACTGCCCATGCCCCCAGCACTGTCCTTACAGCTCCCATTGGCCGGAAACCGGCCAATGGGAGCTCTAGGGGCGGTGCTTGCGGGTGCGGACAGCGCACGGAGACCCGCTGCCCCACTCCTGCACCCCAATCTCCTGCCCCAGCCCCCTCCTGCACCAAACTCCCTCCCAGACCCCACACCCCTTCCATTAATATAGTAGAAATGTGCGGCCTGTGACGGCTTACCAAAATTTGTGGAGTGGTCCCCTGCGAAAACTATTGCCCACCCCTGCCTTACAGTATGAGGAACTGACGTTACCAAACACCTTTTGCAGAACATACAAACGCGTAGAAGAAGAGAAGTTTTTAGATCATGTAGTCCCTGATTTAGGTAGGTATTTAAGCACATGCCGAATTTTAAGCATCTGCTTAAAGTTAAGCCAGGGCTTAAGTACCTTGCTAAATGGGAGCCTCCAATCAGACATTTAAAAAAACCAAGAACATCTAAAAGACTCATATGTGATCATCGGCAGTACGTTATTGGTTCGTGAGGCTTATGATTAACGTAATTTGCTAACCCTTTGGGCTTAAATGACAAGGAGTGGTTAAAAGAAAAGAAACCTCGACTTGAAAGCATTGCAAAAATCAGTTAAATGCCTCTCGACCTGAAGCGAAATCTCAGACATAACAGAGAAATTAAATAGCTCGTTTTTTTAAAGTTATGACTTTATTATTGTTAAGACTCCCTGAAGGCAATCTGTGGTCTCCTCTTCCCCAGTGCAGGCACATACCGTAATCCCCAGGGCTGTTAGTGGGAGTTAAGCTCTAAGAGTAAAATAGACTCCTCTATGAGTCACCGTCTCTCACAAGAATCTTGTACAATTCAAGAAAGAGCATCTTATGTTTTGATTCTATTTGGGTGGGATTTTCAAAAGAGCTCAGCATCAGCTTAATTCTACTGCCACTGAAGTCAATTTACCATCGACATCAACGGCAGCAGAGTTGGGCTCATGCTGAATCATGGCAGGTTAAATATCTTCAGTGATTATTGCTGGGTCATGTGTTGTGTGCTGATAAACAGCTGATGTGGTTCACCTCAGAGAAGGCTGCATCTCCAGGTGGACAATGCATCCTTTGTGTCCTGTACTTTGTATTGCAGTTTGTTAGGGGCCAGACTGTGAGATCCTTATTCACCCTGGTGAGCAAGTTACTCCCATTGATGGGACTGCTTATGTGAGTCGGGTTATGGCAGAGACACAGCTATGGCACTGTAGTGCGGTAGTATAGATGCTTTCTACATACCTGGAAGGGGGTTTACCGTCGATGTCGTTAATCCACCTTTCCAAGAGATGTTAGCTAGTTCAATGGAAGAAGTCTTCTGCTGACCTAGATTGGTCCACACAGGAGGTTAGGTTGACCCTAACTACGTCACACACGGCACAAAATTTTTCAGACCCTGAGTGACATTTTCTAATGTCTAAGTGTAGACCAGGCTTCATTGTTCACCAACGTAAGGGCTTCACAATCTGTCTCCAAAGGCCCCAGTCCTGAAGAACACTGGTGTGTCTAGTTTTACAACAGGCTACATAAACAAATACTAGTGAAGTTGGTACAAACTAAAATTTTGTAAGCAAGTAGCTTTTAAATGAGGTTAAACTTGGGGGTACGCAAGACAAATCAGACTCCTGAAAGGGGTACAGTAGCCTGGAAAGGTTGAGAACCACTGTGCTGACTCATCATTGTAGAAATGTGTTGGGCTTTTTTTTTTAAATCGTCAAAGAAATACAGCACTCATATTCTACCCAGCATTATAAATAGAGTAACACGTATTAATCATTGCTGATAAAAGGTGAAATGGAGTTTTTAAAGCTTTTAATTACAATTAGCCTTTCTAAAGACTTGTCCACACACAGAAGTTGTACTATTTTAACTATCCCTGTTTAATTAATGTAATACAACGCCCCTGGCGTGGACACAGTTATATCAGTATAAAGCAGGGGTCAGCAACCTTTCAGAAGTGGTGTGCCGAGTCTTCATTTATTCACTCTAATTTAAGGTTTCGCGTGCCAGTCATACATTTTAACATTTTTAGAAGGTCTCTTTCTATAAGTCTATAATATATAACTAAACTATTGTTCTTTGTAAAGTAAATAAGGGTTTTAAAATGTTTAAGAAGCTTCATTTAAAATTAAATTAAAATGCAGAGTCCCCTGGACAGGTGACCAAGACCCGGGCAATGTGAGTGCCACTGAAAATCAGCTCGCGTGCCGCCTTCGGCACACGTGCCATAGGTTGCCTACCCCTGGTCTAGATCAGGGGTCAGCAACCTTTCAGAAGTGGTGTGCCGAGTCTTCATTTATTCACGCTAATTTAAGGTTTCGTGTGCCAGTCATACATTTTAATGTTTTTAGAAGGTCTCTTTCTATAAGTCTATAATATATAACTAAACTATTGTTGTATGTCAAGTAAATAAGATTTTTAAAATGTTTAAGAAACTTCATTTAAAATTAAATTAAAATGCAGAGCCCCTCAGACAAGTGGCCAGTACCCGGGCAGTGTGAGTGCCGCTGAAAATCAGCTCGCGTGCCGCCTTCGGCACGCGTGCCATAGGTTGCCTACCCCTGGTATAAAGCACCATTATACTTTATGCCAGTATAAAGGTGATTTATACTTGTATAACTATTCCTGTACTGGAAGAGGAAAGTATAATGTTCCTTTATACCAGTATAACGTTGTCCACACTAGTGGGTGTACTGGTATAACTTATTGGCAAGAAATCACACTTCTAGTTAAAAACTGTGCATGGACCAGATCTTAGAACTTGATTTGTAGCCCACTGGAGTTGGTAGCAGTCTTTCCATTGACTTTGGCTTGGTCTATATTAGAAAACTTGTCCCAGTGTACCAAAATCGATTTAAAATCAATCTAGTTACACTGGTGCATGTCTGTATTATTTATCATTTCTATGGTAGTAGCATCCAGCGGCTCCAGACCCACTGTGTTAGGCACTGTACAAACAGGTCAATGACAAACCCCTGCCTCAAAAAGTTTACAAACCATAGCAGGGATTCGCAATAAATTAAATACATCTATTTAGTTACATTGGTGCAAGTTTTCTAGTTACCTTTGGGCTTTGATCTGGCCCTTGGGGTGAAATGCTGACCTCAATGAAATTAATGACAAAAATCCCATTTGCTTCATTAGGGCCAGCATTTCACTCTGAGCAAAGAAGGTGTCATTTGTAATACTAGTTGTATAAGTTTAGTGAGGAAGGATGGGGATAGATTTCCAGTGTTCTTTTAATAAGGGTTTAACAAAATAGTTTTTAGTCAAGTTGGTTGAAAAATGCAAGAGGGGAGAATTGCAAATAAAAAAAAAATCAAAGTCAATTCCTTTTGTGGGTTTTGAAAAGGAATTGTTTTTATTTATTTTGTTTTTGTGAACATTTTTATGGAAATCTTGATGTTTAATTTGTTTTAATGTCTCCCTCTCCTCTAATTTCTTTTTCCATTTTGCCACTGAAAAAGGGAGGATGGAAGAAGGGAAAAAAAGAGGCAAATGGAGGGGAAAAAATTAAAAAAACAGTAAACCAAAACCAACTACATTGTTCATTTTCCAATGGTGTAGATAAAAAGGAAAACTTTGAAGAAAATCATGAACATTTCCGATTTGGGTAAAAAGGCCAGGTTTGATTCCTTTTTTATTGTTCCTTGGAAAAGTTCTGCTGACTCTAGTTTTTCGCAGGAAAGCTCTTGGGGGGGTTATTTTTGTCCTGTCCCCAGCAGACTGTCAGCGATTTAACAACTCCCAATCATCAAACAAAGGCTGAAGGTGTAAAAGAAAAGCCTGTTGACACACCAGGTTAGACACTACAAGGTGAGACTCTGGCCCCGTTTGAGTCAATTGCAAAACTCCCATTGAGGGCCAGGATTCCAGCCAGGTCTCACGCTGCTGACTCTCCCACCGCACAGCGGGACACGGGGAGCGGCCAAGTGGGGGGTTTAAAAGCCTTTAACAATAAGATCACTTCACAGCTGAGCCGTGGTGAGAATAGCTCGGTTCTGCCCCTGCTCAGGAGGGCAAAGTGGGCGCAGCTTGTCTTGTTTTTGCGTTGCTCGTTTGGCACCGAGAGAGGTTTGAACCTGGACCCACTGATCTCAATGGAAAAGCTCCCACTCACTCCAACGGGGCAGGATTAGACAGTAACAGGACTCGAGTTTCAGACGTGTAACAAAAAGAAAACGTTCTCCCTTCAGCCTGGAGGGCTGAATTCCCACCCTACTCCATGTTCATGTGCCATGCCCAGCGCACGTGGCCTAGGTCTGTTCACCCTGCTGATGTGAAACTGGAACGACTGCAGAATTGTTAATCATTCCCGGGGCTTGGTTCTCATCTGCAAGCGCCCTTCCTCCAGGGCTCATCAGCAGGAGCTCCAGGAAAGCCCGTGCCCTTGGGGAGAACCAGGCCCGCGGAAGGGATTCCTGGTAGTCCCCGTGGCTTCCCTGTTTGTATGCAAGGCTTGGTCCAAAGCCCACTGAGAGCCAGAGGAAGGCCCCCATTTTGGAGCAGGCCTTCAGTGAATTGCGTTGCTTTAAGAGAGTCCTGCAACGTGTAAGACTCACCCCGCCCTACAACGGGTCAAAACATTGCTGAGAGGGGGCTGCACTCATGCTTATGGGAAATGCATCGGAAGAAGGGAGGTTTTTTTTACCTAGGAAAGCTTATGCCCAAATAAATCTGTTAGTCTTTAAGGTGCCACCGGACTCCTTGTTGTTTTTGTGGATGCAGACTTAACAGGGCTACCCCCTGATATGGGAAATGGTTGCCCTGAATCTCTCTGCTGTTTTAACTTGCTTAGGAATCGTTTGATTCTTCGCTGCATCGAATACAGCAGACCTTACCCCTTCTTTGGTCCCAGCCCCAGCCACCGCACCGCCCAAAAGGCTTGGCCAGGGAAGCAAAGTTGGGAGAACTTTCCCTAAATCCGTTAAGAGGCTTCCTCCACCGGTAGGAAAACCGTTGCATTTCCCCGCCTGTTCAAGCGGCCTGGGCGCTGCAAGACTCTCAGGTTTCCACCAGGTAAAAAAAAAAAAAAAAGGAGCTGTCGGCTTTGCAAGCAGGGTCCCACCCCTCTCCGTTGCTGGAAGGCATCTCCATCACCGCGCCCGGGGAGCCAGACAGCTGAAGACCGGTGCCCGCCTGCAAAGCAGACGCACAAACACACACAGCAAAAAAAAAAAAATGCCCGGAGCTGCTCGGCTGCGCGCACATGTCAGACGCTGCAGCTCCTGGAGGAGCCTGGAACGGCCGGTGTGTTGTTCCCACACGAGCGTGGTGCCCGTGCAAAAAGACACGTGTGTGTGTGTGTGTGTGTGACGATTGCCTCTGCACCAGGCTCCCGGGACTCTGGCGCGCGCCCGCCCGCCCGGGTCGCCCTGCACGCTCACAATGGGTGTTGCTGCGGCGGGGAGGCAGCCCGCAAGTCCAGCGCCCAATAAAGCAAAGCCCATTGTGTTGTGGGACTGATCAAACAAGCCAAGCCCCCGGGGAAGCCAGGGTGGCCGGCAGCCGGCTGAGGGGGGCTCTACCTGGCTGTGGGGGGATGGGGGAAGTTAAAGGGGGGGGGGGGCAAGGAGAACATGGTGGATCCCCCCCCCCCTCCTCCCCAGACGTTGAATTCTTTTGCAAACATTCATGCCTAAGGAGGAAGGGCTGGAACAAAGCGGAGCCGCTCCAACCGGTCGGACAGGTAAGGAGGCTTGTTGACACCGTTATGTTTGCAGCACGCATGCTCCTCGCCGAGTTTCCTGGTGCATTTTCTATTCCACCTTAGGAAACTTTCCCCCCCCCCTCCTCTTTTGGGTGCGTGCGGGCTCCGCTCCCCGCTCCGGGACCCCCTGCCGGCGCCGGGGGTGCGGGCAGCCCTGGAGCTGCAGCGGCCCGGCTCGGCGCGCCCAGGGGTGGGGGGCAGCAGGCGGACCCGCAGTCCGGGGAGGAGAAGGGGGGAGCCCGGCGCCCGCCCGCACCATGCCCAGAGCTTTCCTGGTGAAGCGGCGAAGCCCGCAGCCGGCCAGCCGCAGCTGGGATGAGCTGCCGGACGAGGAGCGAGCGGACACCTACATCCCAGGTACGGGGCCGCCGGGCCCCCCGCCAGCCTGGCCCCAAGCTCCCACGCCGGGCGGCGGGGGCCAGCCAAGCGCGGCGCTTTGGGGGGGCGCTGGGGGCAGCGGGCTAGGTAGGGAGGTCACCTGCCTGCGACAGAACCGCTCGCTGCCCAGCAGGGGGAGGGGAGAGACTGACACCCCCCTCCCCGAAATACATCGGGGCGCAGCGGGAAGGCGGAGGGGGGGGGGCGCGCAGTTTTTGCAAGAGTTTGGGAAGGGCGAAGATGTTCAGCGAGAACAGCCCGGGGGGTGGGGGGGGGTCGTCGCACGTGATAGTACATCGCAGCTGGGACACAGAAATGGACACGTGGGGTGTGGGGGGGGGGCGGGGGGGCTGGCTGTATGTGGGTGTGGGAGGCTGGGGGGGGCTGATGTGTGTATGTGGGTGGGGGGGGGCTGTGGGGCTGGGTGTATGGGGATGTGGGGGGATCGGGGTGTGGGGGGATGTGTACCCCCTTGATCCTAGCTCATGCCCGGGGACGTTCCCACAACCGTGCTTGATCCAGGACCCCCCCCCCCGTGACTCCCAGTCCCGCTGGCCTCTGGGCCTGATCCAAAAGCCCCCCGAAGCCAAGGGGGGGGGGCTTTCCATTGACACCCCCGGGATCGGGCCCTAGTGCCCGGGGCAGCGCCCCCCGAACAGCCCGAGGCTGCTGCCCTCGGAGCCGGCTGCTGAGCGCACGGGGTGGGGCCCCGGGCTCCTGCCGCCTCCCCCTGCGCGGGTATAACGGGAAGGAGGAAGCCCCGGCCGGTCCCGGCTGGGCTGTTTGAACTTTGGGACCATTAAATGTTAAGTTTCCGATTGCCCTGTTCGCCGGGCCGCCCCGCCCAGCCCCGCCCGCCGCTGCTCAAACAGCGCTGCCCGCCGGCCTCCCCCTCCGCCCCCCACCTGTGCCCTGCCTGGCACCCCCTGCCCCCTGCCTGCCTGGCACCCCCACCACCTGTGCCCTGCCTGGCACTTCCCCCTGCCTGCCTGGCACCCCCCACCACCTGTGCCCTGCCTGGCACTTCCCCCTGCCTGGTACCCCCCACCACCTGCACCCTGCCTGCACCCTGCCTGCTTGGCACCCCCTCTGCCACCTGCCCCCTGCCTGCCCCCTGCCTGCTTGGCACCCAGCACCAGCTGCCCCCTTCCTGCCCCCTGCCTGCCTGGCACCCCCACCACCTGTGCCCTGCCTGGCACTTCCCCCTGCCTGCCTGGCACCCCCCACCACCTGCACCCTGCCTGCCCCTGCATAGCACCCTGCCTGCCTGGCACCCCCTCCGCCACCTGCGCCCTGCCTGCCCCTGCATAGCACCTTGCCTTCCTGCTTGGCACCCCTCACCGCCTGTGCCCTGCCTGCCTGGCACCCCACCACCTCCTGCCCCCACCTGCCCCTGCATAGCACCCTGCCTGCCTGGTACCACCCCCGCCACCTGCCCTCTGCCTGCCTGGCACCCCCCCTGCCATCTGCACCCTGCCTGCCAGCCTGGAGCCACCTGTGCCCTGCCAGCCTTGCACCCCACCACCTGTCCCCTGCCAGCTTGCCCCTGGATAGTACCCTGCCTGCCCACCAGCCTGGCACCCCTCCCCCCCACCTGTGCCCTGCCTGCCAGCCTGGCATGCCTCCCCCTGCCTGCCTGCTCGTCCCTGGGCAGCGTCCTGCCTGCCAGCCTGGCACCCCGTGCTCTGCCTGCCCCCTTCCTGCCCCTTGCCAGCCTGCCCACCCGCCTCTGGACAGTGCCTTGCCTTCCTGCCCCTTGCCACCCTGGCACCCCACCACAACCTGCGTCCTCCGGCAGCGCCCTCCAGCAGTGCCCTGCCAGCCTGCCCCCCTGCCCCTGGACAGCACCCTGCCAGCCTGCGCCCTCCGGCAGCACCATGCCTGCCTGCCCCCTCCCTGCCTGTCCCTGGGCCGCACCCTCCCACTCTGCTCCCCCAACCCTCTTCTGGGAAGGGCCAGAGCCCAGCCTGCCCCTGACTGCACTGCAGCTGCCAACTGCACCCTGCTGTTGCTGTCCCTCCCCTGGCCCTGGCCCCTATTACTCCTCTTGCAGGAGCTCTGAATCCAGGCCACCCCCTTTCCCCTGCAGCAAGCGTCTCTCCCTTTCCCAGTAACCCCCCTTCTCTGCCTCGCCCCAGGAGGGATAAGCTGCGTGCTGCTGAACTACCGCATTGAAGACAGCTGCAGCTTGGAGAGCAATGGCAGCAGCGCCGCCAGCACGAGGGAGGCTGAGCGGAGCGATCCCCCGACTCCTCAGCCAGCAGCCGAGATCGGGAACGCGGAGGGGACCCTGCTGGACTTGGCCATGAAGCGCCCAGTGGTCAGATCAAAAATCAAGGTACAGCACCAGCCTCCCATAATATGCCCACCCGGCGCACAACCAGCCCGGTGACCGTCAACCGGGGAACACAGGCCCAGACCACCCAAGGTATTTAGGCACCTGATTCCCATTGGAGTTAGGCGCCTAAATACCTTGGAGGATCTGGGTCACACCACCTGCCACACTGGGGCCTACTCATAGGCATAGTTTGACTTCTACATTTGGGGGGGAAACTCAAGTCAGGCCAATGGGGCTGCGTGTGGGGGAGCAATGCAGTTTGGAGGGGGCAAAGCCCCACTGCCCCCTCCCAAAACTATACCCAAGGGCCTACTGTAAAAATGTCCTTTCAGTTAAATAAATACAAAGCTACGGAAATACCCACCCTCAAAAACCGCGGATGAGATTCGCAAGGCAGACTAGGGGATTTAGACACTCACCATGTGTTGAAATTCATGAATTGTCTGTTAACTAACTAAATTCACTCTCCGTGTGTGTTTCTTGCGTGTACACACACGCATCTATTTGGAGCCTGACTGAGTGGAGTCAAAAAACAGCTGATTGTAATGGAGATTTCAGCAGAAATGGCAAGACAGAGAAAGGGCAGTTGACTGAGTGTTTTTCCCCGGTGTAAAAGAAAAAGTAGCCCGATCAGAGCAAATGACTTCAACCTCACTATGGAGGCTTCGTTCAAAATTTTGCAACTGGCTTATTATCTTTTCCATGAGCCAGTTTCTGCTAGCATTGCTTTGCTACCGATGAGGAGGAGGAAGATCAGGCAAAATAGCCAGGGCTTCAGGAAAACCTAATTCTCTGCCTCTTCATTATTATTTATTATTTGTATTATGGTTAAATACAAAATAGCTTTATGTTGCTGTAGGCCCTGATCCTGCCATGATCTCTGTGTAGGTAAAGCCTCGGGTTTGTACAGAGCTGATTGCGGGATCTACGCCGCATATGGCCAGGAAGAAAAGAATCCGCTGGGAATTTGGGGTTATCTTTTGCTCAAACTGTGGAATTTCTACGAGGATTTATTTTGCTCACTAGTTAACTGATGACCCTTATATTTTAATCCTCGATATTGTTAAAGCCACAGAGAAATATGTATCATCTTATTAACCTAGTTTCTGCAGAACCACCCCCAAGCTTTCTAGAAACACCACTAAATGCACTGCAGGTTCTCAGGAGTCTGCTAAACTCCTTTTTCGCTCTGACTGCCAAACTCACCTTTCACCCTGTGTTTTAGGGTATGTCTACATTGTGATAAGAGACCCGGGGCACAGAGGGGCTGGCACGAGTCAGCTGAATTGGGCTTATGGGGCTAGACAATTCCAATATAGAAATTCCAGCTCGGGCTGGAGCCTGGGCTCTAGGATTCTCCTCCCACATGGGGACTTAGGTTCCAGCCCCATCCTGAATGTCTACACTGCAGTTTTATAACCCTGCCTCCCAGGAGCCTGAGTCAGCTGACCCAGGCCAGCTGCTGGTCTTTTATTGCAATGTAGATATATCCTTAATGGCAGCGGCAAGCACCGTGGCTATCAAATTAATGTTTAACTATTAGCATAATCAAAACATTGAGCCTCCCCCATAAAGGACGTTCTTCCAAATAGCTGAATCACCAGCATCGGGTCCAGCCACTTCAGATAATCACATTAGCTCAACCTTTCTTGTATTAGAATCAAGAATGAAAACATTAACTCATAATAACACTTTCAAGTTAATTAACAGGCAAGTGAGATAAACTGGGGAAGACTCTATTGTCTCAGTCTCTGCAGAGTCAACACAATGGCATGCTGGCTTACTTTGTAAGGATTATCTTCACAACCAAAACCTCTAGAAACTTTTTGGTAAACAAATCTTCTGTTCCATCAAACACAGCAAAAGGAAGTCCTTAGAGAAACACTGAAATCTTGTTTACACGAGAAAGCTGCATTGATTTCACTAAAGGTGTGATTCTAAACTGATTTAAGCCTTGTCTATACGGGGAAGTTTTTTCGGTGTAAACTAAGTTGTTAATTCAAATACCCTCATAATCCTCTGTGTAGATGCTCTTATTCCAGTATAAGGGTGGCTTTTTTGTGTTTGTTTTAGTATGTTGCATGGAAGGGATTTAAGCTAAACTGAAAATAACCCGTAGCAGAGTGGCTACGTGTGTCTATCTAGGGCAGTGGCTCTCAACCTTTCCAGGCTACTGTACCCCTTTCAGCAATCTGATTTGTCTTGCGTACCCCCAGGTTTCACCTCACTTAAAAACTACTTGCTTACAAAATCAGACATAAAAATACAGAAGCACACTATTACTGAAAAATTGCTTTCTTTCTCATTTTTACCATAGAATTATAAATGTTTAATATTGTACTTACATTTCAGTGTATAGTATAGAATGAAAGTTTAGTTTGTACTGACTTTGCTAGTTCTTTTTATTCAGCCTGTTGTAAAACTAGGCAAATATCTAGATGAGTTGGTGTACCCCCTGGAGGACCTCTGCGTGCCCCCCAGAGGTACGCGTATCCCTGGTTGAAAACCACTGATCTAGGGGGTTCTACCTCTCTAACTGGTAAAACTTTCCTGTGACGATGAGGCCTTAGTTAGACAGGCATAACTCTCTCATGGAGACAAGGACCAAGGTCCTGATCCAGGAAAATACCTAAGTATGAGGAGTCCCATTGAAGCCAATGGGTTACTCATAGGTTTACAGTAAAGCATGTGCTGAAGTGCTTGGCTGGATTAGGGCATAAATCTTTGGAATGTTTTCATTTTTTCTCATGACTGCATGTTTCTATTATCCTGGTTTATGACTCATGGGACAGGTTCCCTTTCGTCCTGTGGAAAAACCCGCAGGAACTCTGAGATTGCTCCTTGTCCGTTGAATTGGGCTCCGGACTTTGCCCCATAAGCTGCGGAACTCCTCAGACCTGTCCAGGGCCGGCTCCAGGCACCAGCGTAGCAAGCAGGTGCCTGGGGCGGCCAATGAAGAGGGGGGCGGGGCCGTCACTCCCTCTCGGAGCGAAGGACCTGCTGCCGAATTGCCACCGTAGAATGAAGCAGCAGTAGAGCTGCCTCCGATCGCGGGTTTTTTTTTTTTTTTTTTTTCCCTGCTTGGGGCGGCAAAAATGCTTGAGCTGGCCCTGTCTCTGTGTGGAGTCTGTGGTCCGTGCCTTAGGTTGTATAACGCCTGGACAATTCTGTGTGACGGTGGAGGGAGTCATCCTCATTTCTCAATGGCCAACCCAATGTCGTGCTAGCTGTTTCTCTTCCAACACAAACAACCCACATTAACATGGCAGTAAGGAAGCTGGTATCCATGCCTCACTAACTGACATACTACAAATTCAAGAAATCCCAAATAAGATTGTTTCACATGCTTTAGAAATCCTGTTCTCTTCCATTCAGTCAGTCCTCTCTCATATAAGTTTGAACAAGAGTTCGAAATTCACGTAGCACCCTTAACTCTGACCCCCCCCACACATGAGCTTACCTTTTCAGCTCATTTTATTAAATAAATCCAGAGGCTCACAAAATGTTTGAGGCCGTTTCTGCAGAACTCTCCACTCCGAGCAATTAAATTCTTATCTATGTCAAATCCTGAGCTGGTGTAAATTGGTGTAGCTCCACTGACTTAAATGGAGAGAAGTCAATTGACACCAGCTGAAGATCTTGCCCAAGTCCATGTGGAATAATCTACACCCAAATCTATGTTATTAAGATGCAATTCCACTAACTGTAATAATAACCCACAGACTCAAATCACTACAGCTCCTTTAGTGGGACTTTAGTGTTTTTAGCGTTCTTTTTAAAAATGGTGCTTTCAAAACAAACCCTCAGGCACAATATGTGTTAGTAAATATGGTCTAAAGGGCAGAATTAGGCGCACCATCAATGGAAGCTGGGCACCTGGCCGTCCTTTGTGCCTTTGAAAATCAGGCCCTGGATACAGTTGGGCAGGTAATTCAGTGTATTGTGAAATGGCACTCTATTTTCAGATCCAGGTTGGGACACTGATTATGGGGGCACGGGGAGGGGACATGTAATGCAGGGACATTATGGCATGTTTCTATCGGATGCGATGGATCTCTGGCCCTAATGTTTTAGGAGACGAAAGCCCTGACAATGCAGGGAGGTCGGTGTGAGGAATGTGGATGCAAAGGATCAGCCTCACACAGCTCACTGCAAGCGGGAAGCGAAGACCTCAGACAGTAAAAGCCGATTTCTTGTTTGCGATACTATTCAGTTGCTCCTGTGTTGTTACCGTGAGGATTTTTTCACTGTGCAGAGAGAGAATCCCCCTGTTCTTTGCTCTTGCCGGTCGACCCAGAATCGGATCAAACCATGTTTTATTTCCATCCGTTAGTTCACGACTGGCACCTGCGACGATGCGGCGCTGCACAATTGTGAGCTGTGCGGCAAAGGCTTTCGCTTGCAGAGGATGCTCAACCGTCACGTGAAGTGTCACAGCCAAGTAAAGAGACACCTGTGCACCTTCTGTGGCAAAGGATTCAATGACACCTTTGATCTGAAGAGACACGTAAGGACCCATACAGGTGAGAGCAGCTGGGAGAAGGTTCTGCAGCCCGACCGCATGGTGTTCCTTTTTTTTAAAACTAAAGTGCTCTGCCCCCTACAGGCAACAGAAAGCAGTGTTTTGGTGAATAGTCAAAGGGTGAACCACAGAATAGGATTTTATATTCAGTACAACCTCAGATAACTACGGTTTGGTTTGGTTACATCCTACTCTGCCTCCCCTCCAGACTGGCTGGTTTGAGGGAAGCCGGATAGCAAATCTGACTTCTCCTAGCCCTGAGCACAGATGCCCCACAGAGTCAGCTGTGGCAGAATCACGCTGCTTTGGGCTTCACAGAAATTGCTTCCATTAAATGAAGGGCTTGTGCGGCTGTGTGTGGAGACATTTAAGGTACAAAAGGATGTGTGGACATGGTTGTTCCAGGTTAGCTTCACTCAGTTAGGAACAGGATTAAGCTAAACCAAAATAAGCTGCTGTCAAACTGGAATAAGAGTGTTCACACAAGGGTTTGCACCAATTTAAGTAAACCGTTGCGAGTATGAATGCAGAGGGAGCCTAAATTGGTATAACCCCTTATGTGGACACTCTTGTAAGAGTGGCAGATAACTGAATTAAGCCAAATAAATATGGATTGATTGATTTTTAAGAGTGTGCACTGGAAGGTTGCCCTGGTTTCACTAAATCAATCTAGTTACACCAGTGCAATTTCTGAGGGACCCCTAAACTCCAACCTCACCACTGCAGACTTTCTTGGGCAAGCTGGCTATCCTATAAAATAGGGGTCACTAAACCAGCAGGTGTTTAGCCTGTGCTGCAGGATTTGGATACCCAGTGACTGCTTAGGGTGACCAGATGTCCCGATTTTATAGGGACAGTCCTGGTTTTTGGGTCTTTTTCTTATATAGGCTCCTATTACCCCCCCCCCCCCTGGCCTCATTGTTCACATTTGCTGGCTGGTCACCCTATGACTGCTGGACAAGCCCCCTGATTTCTCTCAGTTTCAGTACTAGCCAGGACCTTAGGGATGCTGCGGTGCAACCTTGATTAACCTTTTTGTTTATGGTATCCCCAAGCACAGTCATTAGCCAGGTACCCCTCTGCACATCCAGGTGCAATAACTGTGTAGGCAAACACAGCATTTATGGCTTAGCAGTCGCTCCCACACAGCCACTGACACCTAATGTACTGAGAAAACGTTGGCCAAGATACGCGTCTTTCTATTTGAAAGGCATTGGGGGATCTTCAATTTGTGCATGGAAAGCTGTCGGAGACGAACAGTGGGGAACAACATTTTGAGACACACCGTCAGGTGCAATTTGGCCCAGAGTTTAGATTTTGTAAAAACAAACTTTTATTAAGGACAAAAAAAAAAAGCTTAGAAAGACCAGCAAACACATTTCCATATATAGTATAGTGTGACGTTTCCGTGAAACGATTGTTCCTTGCAGTGTTTGCAACCAAAACTTTGCAGCTCTCTGATAGTGCATGAGAATATGAAAGTGAAACTGATTAGTCATCTTCCATTGCCTGAGCTGAATTCAATGTAAAAAGTAACGAGCATAAATTCTTTCCGTTTAATCAAAGGTATTATTTGTAAAAGAGGTACATTTTGTTTGTTCTAGATACGATTTAAAACTTGACTGTTTTCCCTGAATTCCAACTAGATTTGATGGGAATTGTGAAGAATCCCCACCCCGGAGCGCTGTAGCTATGCTGGTCTCGCCCCCACTGTAAAGGCGGCTAGGTTGACGAAAGAATCTGTTGACCTAGCTACCATCACTTGGGGAGATGGATTATCTACTGCAGTGGAAAAAACCCTTGTGTCACTGTAGGAAGAATAGGAGCATAAATATGTTAGTCTCTAAGGTGCCACAAGAACTCCTGTATACAGACTAACACAGCTGCTACTCTGAAACCTGTAGGAAGAATCTACACTATGGCGCTACAGTGGCATAGCTGTGGCACCATAGCTGTACTGGTGGAGCACCTGTAGTGTAGACGTGACCTAACTACTAGTGTGATTGGGACAAACATTTCAACACTACTAGAAAAATATGTGATTGAGAATCTCCCTCCTCCAGCCTCAAATTATCTGGATGTTTCTGCTAAAATGATCCAGTAGTTGAGTCATCAACAATGGAGGTGTACATTAGCACAATTTGATTACAGAGTTACCATCCATTTATATGAATGGGGGAATTTTACTCCTCTTTTTCTTTTGTTTCTGTCTGCCTGCAGCAGTAAAGCCCTGAGCTTACAAACTGTTTTGCACAGGTGTATAAATTAGGGCTGTCAAGCGTTAATCGCGATTAATCGCGTTGTTAAATAATAATAGAATACCATTTATTTAAATATTTTTGGGTGTTTTCTACATTTTCAAATATACTGTTTTCAATGACAACACAGAATACAAAGCGTACAGTGCTCACTTAATATTTATTTTTGATTACGAGTATTTGCACTGTAAAAAAACAAAAGAAATTGTATTTTTCAATTCACCTAATACGAGTACTGTAGTGCAATCTCTTTATCATGAAAGTTGAACTTACAAATGTAGAATTAAGTACAAAAAAACTTGCATTCAAAAAATAAAACAAGGTAAAATTTTGGAGCCTACAAGTCCATTCAGTCTTACTTCTTGTTCAGCCAATGGCTCAGACAAACAAGTTTGTTTACATTTGCAGGAGATAATGCTGCCCGCTTCTTGTTTGCAATGTCACCTGAAAGTGAGAACAGGTGTTCTCATGGCACTGTTGTAGCCACGTCGCATGTAGCCGCGTCGCAAGATATTTACGTGCCAGATGTGCTAAAGATTCACATGTCCCTTCATGCTTCAACCACCATTCCAGAAGATACGAATCCATGCTGATGACGGGTTCTGCTCGATAACGATCCAAAGTAGTGTGGACTGACACATGTTCATTTTCATTATCTGAGTCAGATGCCACCAGCAGAAGGTTGATTTTCTTTTTTGGTGGTTCGGGTTCTGTAGTTTCTGCATCGGAGTGTTGCTCTTTTAAGACTTCTGAAAGCATGCTCCACACCTCGTCCCTCTCAGATTTTAGAAGGCACTTCAGATTCTTAAATCTTGGGTCGATTGCTGTAGCTATCTTTAGAAATCTCACATTGGTACCTTCTTTGCGTTTTGTCAAATCTGCAGTGAACGTGTTCTTAAAATGAACCTGTGCTGGGTCATCATCCGAGACTGCTATAACATGAAATATATGGCAGAATGCAGGTAAAACAGAGCAGGGGACATACAATTCTCCCCCAAGGCGTTCAGGCAGAAATTTAATTAATGCTTATTTTTTTAATGAGCGTCATCAGCACGGAAGCATGTCCTCTGGAATGGTGGCCGAAGCATGAAGGGGCATACGAATGTTCAGCATATCTGGCATGTAAATACCTTGCAATGCCGGCTACAAAAGTGCCATGCAAACGCCTGTTCTCACTTTCTGGTGACATTGTAAATAAGAAGCGGGCAGCATTATCTCCTGTAAATGTAAACAAACTTGTTTCTCTTAGTGATTGGCTGTACAAGAAGTAGGACTGAGTGGACTTGTAGGCTCTGAAGTTTTACATTGTTCTGTTTTTGAGTGCAGTCATCTACATTTGTAAATTTCACTTTCACGACAAAGAGATTGCACTTCAGTACTTGTATGAGGTGAATTGAAAAATACAATTTCTTTTGTTTATCATTTTTACAGTGCAAATATTTGTGAGCAAAAATAATATACACTTTGATTTCAATTACAACACAGAATAAAATATATATGCAAATGTAGACAGACTTCCAAAATATTTAATAAATTTCAATTGGTATTTTATTATTTAACAGTGCAATTAAAACTGCAATTAATTTTTTTATCGCAATTAATTTTTTTAAGTTAATCACTTGACTTAACTGCGATCAATCGACAGCCCTAGTATAAATATTAGAAGGATCACAATGTCTGAACACAAAATTGCACCAGTTTATCTAAGGTTGGAAATGGACCAAAATAGCTCAAAACTCGTGAGCCAGGGTCCCGAAAATCATGAGATTGGCTTAAAAATCAAGAGTTTAAGTTAGTGTTTTTTATTTGCCCTCTGGGTTTTGAGTCTTTAGGGGGAAACATTTTCAGCTTTTTCTCAGCATCCACAAGAACTGGAAACAGGGTGAAACCCTGACCCCATCAAAGTCAGTATCATGAGAGTTGTCAACACCATATAATTTAGGACATGGATTCAAGAAAACCTCCCTGTTCAGCTTAAACATGTGCCTAAGCCTCACTGAAACGCTTTTGTGCTTTCCTGAAACAGGGTGTTAGGTGCCTAATATGAATTTAAGGCGCCTCGCTTGAGGCATCCACTTCAGAAAATCTTATCCTAAGAAAGTGTAAATATTTATTTAGATTGTAAGCGGTTTGGGGCAGGGACAGTCTACTAATCAGTGTTTGTAGCCTAGCGCAATGGGGCGTTTTTCTTGGTTGGTCCTAAAGTGTTATTGCAATAAATGTGATTCATCATAATTAATAATAAACAACATCGTCTGGCCTTTTAGGAATCCGTCCTTACAAATGTGAGATCTGCAACAAGGCATTTACCCAGCGATGTTCTCTGGAATCCCACCTTAAAAAGATCCACGGGGTGCAGCAGCAATATGCGTACAAACAGCGGCGCGATAAACTTTACGTCTGCGAAGATTGCGGCTACACAGGCCCAACGCAAGAGGACTTGTACCTGCATGTCAGTAACGCTCACCCTGGGAGTGCTTTCCTCAAGAAAACCTCTAAAAAGCTGGCAGCAGTCTTACAGAATAAACTGACCTCTGTCCTGCAGAGGAACCCTGAAGATGATGAGGAAGACGAGTAACGCAGTGGATTACAGCGGTCACATGCAATGAAGTTTACATGTCGGGTATTTTTTTCAAACAGCTTTGAAAGGGATCCGTGTAATAGCAGGCATCTTGTCCTTTTGGTGATGACAGGCTGTGGATATTACAGCCTCCACATGAAAGAAAATGTTCTCAGCTTAATGCAAATACAAGGCTTTTTTAATCATGAGAATAAAAGGGAAAATTTTGGAGCCGGCATTGCCTGTGGATAGAGCCCTGCACTGGTACTCGGGAGACTCCACGTCAGTTCCCAGCTCTGCCACTGGCCTACTGTGTAACCTTGGGCAAGTCACTTAACATTTCCATGATTCAGTTTTCCCAACTGTGTAATGGAGATAATGACACTGATCAGCTTTGTAAGGTGCTTTGAAATCTGTGGGTGAAAAGTGCTAGATAAGAGCTAGGTATCCTTAATATTATTCCCAGATGAGAATCTACAGTAAAATGAAGTTAAGGATGAGAGTATGTATCATAAGGTAAGAAATGCACAGTCAGTACACTCAAACAACCTTAACTCTTCCCTGTAGTGAAACAATGTGATTATGATTAAGGTTGTTAGGATTTATAATCCCAGGTTAGAAAAAAATGAATTTTAAAGATGTTAGATTTTTTTCCATATCATTCCTCCCCCCCGGGCATGATTCCAGGGCAGAGTTAAGGTTTTTGGGTGCCTTGACTGTGCATTTCTTACCTTAACATGTTTGGATTTCTTTTGAGTGTAACCTTAACTCTGAATTGCCTGGTTTTGTAATGCTTAGTTCTGAGATCACTATCACATCCCTCTAGCGGTTGTTTAATTACTGAGGAATCTTTTCAACCTTAACTCCATCTTAATATATATTTTTTGTCTGGGAATTTCCCTAGTTCTAAAAAATTGTCATAGATCAGGGGTCTCAAACACGCGGCCCGCGGGCCGCATGCGGCCTGCAGGGTTATTGCATGCAGCCCGCGAGCTCCTCACAGCCCCCCCACCCTCCCCCAATGTTTACCTAGAGCGGCTGCCTGCCTGCCCTGCCCCCGCGCCAGGAATCGGCTGGAACCTGGGGGAGGAGGGGCGCAGGGGTGTGTGTGGCTGTTGCTTCAGGCACCGCCGCCAGCAGTTCCCATTGGCTGGGAATGGGGAACTGTGGACAATGGGAGCTGCTGGGGGCGGTGCCTGANCCCCACACCCCTGAGCCTCCTGCTGCACCCCTCCTGCACCCGACCCCCTGCCCTGAACCCCCGCCACACCCCAACCCCCTGCTCTGAGCCCCCTGCTGCACCCTGCCCCCCTGCCCTGACCCCCCACCGCACCCCTCCTGCACCCCAACCCCCTGCCCTGAGCCCCCTGCCACACCCTGCACCCTGACCCCCTCCTGCACCCCTCACCCCAACTCCCTGCCCTGAGCCCCTGCCACACCCCACACCCCTCCTGCGCCCCCTGGGGGCAGGGAGGGGGCAGAGTTGGGGTGGGGATTTCGGGGAAGGGGTTGGAATGGGGGCAGGGAAGGGGTGGGAAGAGGCAGGGCAGGGGCGGGGCCTCATGGAAGGGGTGGAGTGGGGGCGGGGCCGAGGGCGGCGGGGGGGAGGTGTCAGTAAATGCAGCCCTCAGCCCAATGTACTAGTCCTCATGTGGCCCTCGTGGTCATTTGAGTTTGAGACCCCTGTCATAGATGAACACTAAATAAGAAACCCAAAGAGAATGCTACCAGATATTTCTAAGGACTTGAAGATACACAGCACCAACCTTCAATCATTTTAAAAAAAATTAAACTTCCAAGGGTGGATTCGCTGGGATACCAAAGCAATGCAAAGCAGCCAGAGGGCACTAGCCAGTTCACCTAGTTTTAGAACTACATTGCATTGCCAGAGCGGCACGAATCAACCAAAGCTTACTGGTGAATCTGGCCCTTGGTTTGCCATTGCTTTATTGGTGTCGAAGGCTGCGTTAGTGAGACCACCACTCTGCTGTGTGGCGGGAGCAGGGAGAGAAAGACCCTGTAAACAAAGTCCCAATGTCTCTGCTCCCCCTTTGCTCCCCCTCTGGTGGTGCTGGCCCAGTGCTCAATGGAGCCAAGCAGCAGTGCCATTGGGCAGCCTTACAAACACTGATGCCCAAACAAGTGTGCAGCCCCCGAATGGAACCTTTGAAGAGCAATGCCAGTTGGGCCAAGCCATCCATCAGTGAGAACTCCTGGCACATGTGTCCAGTCTGCCTTGGTACCACTGAGTCATTACAGCCAATAGTACCGTTGCTTGCAAATTAGCTGGCCAGGAAGGGTGGCGATTGGTGCTCTACTCTGCTAAGATTACTCAGGACAGAGAAAAGACTCATGCCAACACTAATTTCTTAAAGGACCCAGTTTGACTGCATAAACCAATGAATGAATTTACTTGTAAATTATCCAAAAACTCATTCTGTACTCAAAGAGTGAGTGCTGGACGTTTGGGGAGGACACACTCTTATTTTGTATATAAAACAGAGGTTGCATCCCTGCTTTAATGCAAAATGGAACTCAGCCTGAAGTACGGAACTGAACTCATCAGCACCTCCATGGTTAATATATGAAAATGATGTCAGATTCTGGTTGTGTCTGTAAACTAAATTTTCTTTGANTGTGAGTTTGGGGTGGCGGGGGGGGGGGGGGGGGGGGGGGGGGGGGGGGGGGGGGGGGGGGGAAGCTTTTGGGTGTTCTTAAGCATTTCTTAATGAAGCAACTATTTTATGCAACAAGACAGGGTGCTTGGGGCCTTGAAAGAATCTTAATAAAGTGAAGCTTTGATATAATGAATAAGAAACTTACTGTCCTATGTAACAGGAAAGGTTGCGAGGGATACTTTCATAAACAGAATTCCAAGTACAAAGTGTCGAGATGAATGACAGAATATTCACTTAGTGACATTTTGGCTGCAGATTATATTTTGACTCGTAGTTGTTCCCTGGTCATGACTGTCTTATGCTTCAGAGATGAAAGCCAGCTTGAGTTCTTAGCTAGGGCGAGGACTGGCACGAAACAGCATCCAAAATAAAGTTTATTCTTTTCTAGTAAGGTTTGCCTCTCTGCAAGCACACTGATACGTAAGATCGTAAAGTTTAGGTTTGATCACGTGGGTTAGCAAAATAAAGGTGGATAATTGTATTTAATTCTGTTTTTTTTAATTGTAGAAATTTTAGGCCAAAATATACTTGACATATCTGTAGTCCAGGAAATAATGTAATTTATTTGGTGGCGAATAAATAGTTCTATATAGCCAGGGCTAACACCATTCTTCCCTGACAACTTTATTAAACAGAAAAAACAAAACAACTAAGGATATTTCCCAACAAACTTACTTCTTCAACCCTAACTCTGTCCTAAGTAGCAGGAATGTAAAAGAAAAAACTTTAGAAAGCCAGGGAATTCTAAAGTGGGGTTACCTATAAAAGTCCTTCCAGGGCATGTTTTTCTTCTCTCACCACACTGCATTTAATCCCCCCAACAGCTACAGTTCAGAGCCAGAGTACAGCAGCTTTATCACATGGGTTGCCCAGAAAGAGTGAACTGGGGATAAGGCATCAGCTGTACTCCAGGGGACCCAGAGGCCTGGGTAGTGTTTGATACACGTTTTGAAATGTTTGAGCTTGTTTTACTTGAGGCTCAGGAGGAGGCAATGGTAATCACGGGGTGTTCATCCCACACTAGCCTACGAGGGGCAGATCAACCAACTAGGCCACAGCTGAGGGGAATTAGGTGGCCCAAGTAATCCCCTGAAAGATGACCGAGCCCAGCTGCGAAGGAACAGGCGGGGCTAGGATAATGCCAGGAAGCTGGCAGTGGAAAGGGGCTGCAGCGAGGGAACCTGCAGTCACCCTCTGGCTGTTAGGGTGAGAAACCGAGGGAAAGGATGTGGGGCTACTCAAGGAAGACAATGCTGTTGCACAGCACCTAAATGAATTCTTTGTATCGGTCTTCACTGCAGAGGATGTGAGGGAAATTCCCACACTTGAGCCATTCTTTTTAGGTGACAAATCTGAGGAAAGGTCCGGGGTGCTGGAACAATTTTTATAGTGGGGGTGCTGAGAGCCATTGAATCAATCTGTAAACCCTGGATATGATGGAAACCACTTCAAACCAGGGGGGTGCAGCAACACCCGTAGTTCCAGCACCTATGAACTGTCCCAGATTGAGGTGGCATTAAAGGTGGTTTTGGAACAAACTGATACATTAAACAGTAGTAAGTCAGCAGGACCAGATGGGATTCACCCAAAAGTTCTGAAGGAACTCAAATATGAAACTGCAAAACTAATACCTGTGGTATGTAATCCATTGTTTAAATCAGCCTCTATACCAGATGCCTGGAGGACAGGTAACGTAAAACTGATTTTAAAAGAAGGCTCTAGAGGTGATCTTGGCACTTACTGAAGTTAGTCTTAACAGCCTGTACTAGGCACAGTGGTTGAAACTATAGTAAAGAACAGAATTATCATACACCTATATGAACAGGGTTTTGTAAAGGAAAATCATGCCTCATCACTCTATTAGAATTCTTTAATGGCGTCAACAAGAGTGATCTAGTTGACATTGTGTACTAGGACTTTCAGAACACCTTTGACAAGATCCCACACCAAAATCTCCTAAGCAAACTAAGCAGTCATGGGCTAAGAAGGAAAGTCCTCTCATGGATCAGTAACTGGTAACAAGATAAGGAGATGGATCACTTGATAATTGTCCTGTTCATTTGCTCTGAAGTGTCTGGCATTGGTCAGTGTTGGAAGACAGGATATTGGGCTACAATTCAGGGGTTCTCAAACTTCATTGTACCGCGACCCCCTTCTGACAACAAAAATTACTACAAGACCCCAGGAGGGGGGACTGAAGCCTAAGCCCACCTAAGCCCCACTGCCCCGGGCGGGAGGGTGGGGGGCAAAGCCAAATTCCAAGGGCTTCAGTCTCAGGCAGGGGGCCTATAACCTGAAGCCCTCGGGCTTCAGCCCTGGGCGTTGGGTTTCAGCTTCAGCCTGAACAGAGTCGTGACCCATTTTGGGGTCCTGACCCACAGTTTGAGAAACGTTGAGCTATGTGAGTCTGACCCAGCATGGCCCTTCTTCTGTTCAAAAGCAAACCTGTTCAGTCCTTTTCAGGTAGTGTCTGGTTGGTAGTCTTTAAAATTATGGATCAGCTGTACTTAAATATGTAATCCTGAGTGATGACAAGAAAAGCTCAAGCGTATGATTCAAAGGAATGAAACAAATAGGAAAAGTTGACACATACACAAAGCACCACCACCTAAGAAGAAACGCTCAGTGTTTATTCAACATTTACAACATTTATTCATCTTGTTACCATCTCTTCTTACAAACTCGTTTTTATGAAATGAGTCTTAAATGTGACTCCTGTATTTTAGGACTAATTATTAATCGATAAACTCGTTATTTTGTCAACTTAACATAGTCAACAGAAAGCAAGACACCTTTGTAGTCCGTGAAGGATATGGTTGCCGTTTTTACTTGTTTATTTAAGAACTAGCATCAGCATTCAGTTCTTAAATAGTCAGTTCTTAAATTTCAAAATCACACAGTAAGGTTTCTGAAAAATATACATCCCAAGGTTCCGATCCTGCAATTAGTTCTGCATGGGTCGACCCCCTTAATCTATTCAACACCCCAGTGAAATCAGCGGAGCTGTGTTGGCACAAGAGTCTTTGCATGGAACTTATTGCCCAATTGGGGCCTAAAGTACAAAGCCTCGGTTTCATTCTCACTTTGCTTTATGGGAGAGACCCAGCTTTGTACTAAGGCAGAGAAACCTGTACGAGAGAGAGTCCACTCTTGTTAGAGCAACCTCTTGTCTTAGGGGGCTCTTACGGGTAGTTTTCAGCGATGCCAATTACATTTCTTCTCCTCTTCTGGGGACCACTTCTGCTAAAGCAACCAATTTGTCTTAACATCCTGAGTGATTGCTTAATGCAGGTTTAGTTATCATTCTTAGCACTTGCAGTTTTTCCGGCTTCAAAGGGACAGTCAACAAAAAAATATCACATGTTGTAAACAGATGAGAGATTAGCAAGAGCTGAAATGTTTAAAATCCAGTCTACTTGTCACTGCTTATGCTCTTTATTGTTTGCATTTCACTCAGCTCTGACAATGCAACTTTTGCTTTGGTTCAGAGTCAATTTCACTTTTATGTTCTCAGTTCAGCAAGGGTTAGGTTTCAAACATCGCAAGAGTGTGATAGTTTGCTTATATAAACTTTTAACTGGATTTTTTTCTTTAATTGTGCGAACGTTTCTATTGATTTCAGGTTTTATAAAAGCTTGCTTCAAAATGTAAATATCAGCCCAATTTAAGTTGGCCCATTAAATCCTCTGTAAGGTAGGCAAGTATTAGACCCAATTTATTAATGGGACACTGAGGCAGAGATATTAAGTGATTTGCCCAAGGTCAAAGAGGGTCAGTATCGGAGACTAGATTAAGACTCAGGACTTCCCGCTTCACTTCTGAGCTCAGACCACACCCCTCTAACTTGTCTCAATTGCATTATTGTTTTTTTCCTTCTCTGCGTATTCTTCAAGGCGCAGGAGCCATTTGTCCCAATACTGAGAGCACAGATCCGAGTCCATGAAATGTGGATGTGCAGGGGAGCCATCTTTATAAGCAACCACAATGAGTCCACAATTAACCTGCAATGAAAAGCAGGACATCAGTAGTTCAATATCAATATGCAGGTTCAGTTGACTATTAAATTGCATTTTCGCCATGTAGATCAATGTAAAGCTAAAATAAAACCCACTAACTTTCATAAGCAATGTTATTCACAACAAAGCACTAGGAGCCCAGTTTTCCAAGGTATGGCGTGCCCACTGACTGGAGTTGTAGCTGCTCAGCAATGCTGCATATCAGGCCTTAAGGGTCTAATCCTGTGTTCTGGACATTGACAAAATTCCCATTGACTGAGTAGATTTTTGCCTGTACCAGTACAGATTCAGGCCCATGCCATTCAGCAAACCAGGCTGTAAGGAAATGGTTACTTCTGCATGTTCCACTACCTAACAGACTTGTCAAATAAAATAACAAAGAGTTAACAGTGAAGAATGAAGTGATATCATTGGCCTGTTATCAGAGCCTTTTTTTAAAAGGAACAGAACGACGTAGCTACTTCCTATATTTCTCAATGAAATGATCCTGCCATAGCATTATACAAGTCCTCAGCTTAACTGATCTGTTTCTTTCCTTTCCTAGAAAGTCCTCGACAGGGCCTTGGGTATCCTGTCATTTTCTCCTGTTTTAATCTTCCCTCGCCAAATCAGGAACTGCCTTCTTTCAGGCCAAGCAGACCCTCTTTGGAGTCTATAAACACACATCCCTTCCTCAGCTGTTGAGTAATAGGCACCACTTCCCTTCACCGCTAAGGAACGGAGTAATGTTCCCGGATGGTTTAAGGAGAGCATTTAACCACATCCATTCAATTGCTAGTGGACTAAGGCACTCTTCTAGGAGGCAATCGGGGTGCTTGTTGCTAGCTCATTTCCTTGTCTGCCTGCTCTCGAGTTTGATTCCTCTCCTCCCCTTTCACATGTCACGCTCATGCAAAGCAGCATGGAGCTGGATGGTTCTTCTCCCCCGCTGTGCATTGCCCAGATGCTATGTTCTCACTGTAAACTGGCTTGCTGCGTTAGGGTCTGACTTTCCGTAGGGCCGTGCACCTGTAGCTCCCACGGAGTTCAGTTGGAGATTTGGGAGCTCAGCACTTCTCAATAGCTGCGCCATTAGCTAAGGGCCTGATGAGTGGAAAGTTCCTTGAGTACACTGACAACATACTGCTGACCAAGGGAGGCAGCAGGAGCAGCAATGATGGTGGAATTAGCTTAGGCTGGGACAGGTACAAGCGTGTAAATGCTAGCTGCAGTTCTATATCGGATAGGGGGTGACTAGAGGACGTGAGTGGGAACAATGAAGTTGGTGTGAGCACTCCTGCTTGTCTCAGCAGGTAGTAGGCCTACTGACCTGGAAGTCATAATTAGCATCATGGTTTATGGCTCCGGTATATGCTGCAACCTGTAGTGGGTTGTCAAATGTGTTCCGGAGATACGGCTTTGATTTCTCTGAAGTCTTCCAGTCAATCACACATAACTGGCCTCTGTAAAACCAAGCAAAAGGGGAGTATTTTAGTAAAACTTAGTGCTAATGAAAAAACATGACATCAGACACGTAAGTAACTCACTTTACTCTATTTCTCCTGTTTTCTGATGAAGTGTCACTTGTAATTATTACATTGCTGGTGCCAGCCTGAGTTATGAACTCCTTCTGCACAGGCTGGATTAGATCCAGGGACCAATAAGTACAAATCCCAGTGGCAGTTCTAGATGACACCACTTTGGTTCACTTGGCCCTTTCGTGCGAACGTGATGCTCCAGTGGTGTGCAGAGGTTACTCGCTAAAAGAACAGCAGCACTGCTGTTAGCAGGGCAAGCTGTGATCTCCCCTGTTCCTCTCCTCCCATCCCTATTTCTCATCCTGAACCTGCCTGACCTCCCCGTTCCATCCCTGGTGCTGTTGCTTTGATGCCTCTTCAGCGCCGCAGTCTCTCTGGCTTCCTCCCCCAGTCCACTCAACCTCCCAGCTGCTACTTGACGTGTCCTACCATCTGAGCCACATAACATCAAATAGACCAGATCTGGCCCACGAGCCAGCTGTTTGGTCACCAAAGTCATATAAAACACAGTGGGATATAATAGGAGAACCAGCATCTCACCGATACTCAGCCACACAATCTACAAGGCCTGAATAGTGAAGAGTCTCATGATGAACTGCACTTTCAAGAGCTTTTACTCCATTGATGTCTCTCAGGACATGCTGCACACTTGATAAGTAGCCAGAGACAGTGGTATCTTTTTCCTGCTCCTTCAACGGAACCTCTTCAGACAAAAAGACAGATTCCAAAGCTGCATGGAATAGGTTTCCTTGAAGGAAGATGTCTATGAAAGATGACAGAAAAAAGATCTTTAAAACCCCTTTCTTAATAAGCAATGCTCATATATGGGATAAATACGTATTTTAAAAACTACTATAAAATCAGCTTAGCTTAGCTAAAAATCAGACTCTAAAATCAGCCCCATTTTGGTGCTGAAACAGCTTCAAGGGTATAGGAAGGGGAAGGGAACAAATAATGGAATTATTTAAGGTATTAATCTAAATTAGTCTCTGTATTCATGAATTGTCCAGGAGCAATTTACGATGTGGTCAGATTTATTCTTCAGTCAAACATATTTGCCATACAATTTCTATGAAATCAGTCTTGGCCTGTAGAATGCTTGTGAGCAGTTCATTGTATTTGATATCAAAGCTGTGATGGTTAGTTTTAATTGGATGCACCTGTTACCTGACTGAACATAACTCTTAGGATAAGGTTTGAGTTAGGAATGATAGCTGCTTAAAATTTACTGTTTCTGTAGAACATTCTTGCTAGTATGTTTGTTCATGAAAATATTCAAGAACACAGACAGGGTGTGAATACAGCAAATTCAGCTTTTCAGTTGAGCAAAAATTTATGTAAGAAGTGTCAAAGTATTAACCAACCTCTAGGTATAACAAGAACTAGCCAGCATCCCCAAGACTGGGCGTTTCAGCAGGACTAAGGTGTCTTAGCTCCACTAGGGTGACCAGATAGCAAGTGTGAAAAATCGGGACGGGGGTTGGGGGTAATAGGTGCCTATATAAGAAAAAGGCCCAAATATCAGGACTGTCCCTATAAAATCAGGACATCTGGTCACCCTAAGCTCCACTGACCATGGGGAAATAACATTAGGGATCTATTAAGATCTAATAAGAATATAACATTAGGGATCTATTATCGACCACCTGACCAGGACAGTGATAGTGGTGATGAAATGCTAAGGGAAATTAGAGAGGCTATCAAAATTAAGAACTCAATAATAGTGGGGGATTTCAATTATCCCCATATTGACTGGGAACATGTCACCTCAGGACGAAATGCAGAGACAAAATTTCTCGATACTTTAAATGACTGCTTCTTGGAGCAGCTGGTACGGGAACCCACAAGGGGAGAGGCAACTCTAGATTTAGTCCCGAGTGGAGCGCAGGAGCTGGTCCAAGAGGTAATTATAACAGGACCGCTTGGAAATAGCGACCATAATATAATAACATTCAACATCCCTGTGGTGGGAAGAACATCTCAACAGCCCAACACTGTGGCATTTAATTTCAAAAAGGGGAACTATGCAAAAATGAGGGGGTTAGTTAAAACAGAAATTAAAAGGTACAGTGACTAAAGTGAAATCCCTACAAGCTGCATGGGCGCTTTTTAAAGACACCATAATAGAGGCCCAACTTAAATGTATACCCCAAATTAAGAAACACAGTAAAAGAACTAAAAAAGAGCCACCGTGGCTTAACAACCATGTAAAAGAAGCAGTGAGAGATAAAAAGACTTCCTTTAAAAAAAGTGGAAGTCAAATCCTAGTGAGGTAAATAGAAAGGAGCATAAACACTGCCAAATTAAGTGCAAGAATGTAATAAGAAAAGCCAAAGAGGAGTTTGAAGAACAGCTAGCTAAAAACTCCAAAGGTAATAAAATGTTTTTTAAGTACATCAGAAGCAGGAAGCCTGCTAAACAACCAGTGGGGCCCCTCGACGATAGAGATAGAAAAAGAGCGCTTAAGGACGATAAAGTCATTGCGGAGAAACTAAACAAATTCTTTGCTTCAGTCTTCACGGCTGAGGATGTCAGGGAGATTCCCAAACCTGAGCCGGCTTTTGTAGGTGACAAATCTGAGGAACTGTCACAGATTGAAGTGTCACTAGAGGAGGTTTTGGAATTAATTGATAAACTTAACATTAACAAGTCACCGGGACCAGATGGCATTCACCCAAGAGTTCTGAAAGAACTCAAATGTGAAGTTGCGGAACTATTAACTAAGGTTTGTAACCTGTCCTTTAAATCGGCTTCTGTACCCAATGACTGGAAGTTAGCTAATGTAACGCCAATATTTAAAAAGGGCTCTAGAGGTGATCCCGGCAATTACAGACCTGTAAGTCTAACGTCGGTACCGGGCAAATTAGTCGAAACAATAGTTAAGAATAAAATTGTCAGACACATAGAAAAACATAAACTGTTGAGCAATAGTCAACATGGTTTCTGTAAAGGGAAATCGTGTCTTACTAATCTATTAGAGTTCTTTGAAGGGGTCAACAAGCATGTGGACAAGGGGGATCCAGTGGACATAGTGTACTTAGATTTCCAGAAAGCCTTTGACAAGGTCCCTCACCAAAGGCTCTTACGTAAATTAAGTTGTCATGGGATAAAAGGGAAGGTCCTTTCATGGATTGAGAACTGGTTAAAAGACAGGGAACAAAGGGTAGGAATTAATGGTAAATTCTCAGAATGGAGAGGGGTAACTAGTGGTGTTCCCCAAGGGTCAGTCCATGGAGATGGATGGCAGGAGAGAGATCACTCGATCATTGCCTGTTGGGTTCACTACCTCTGGGGCACCTGGCATTGGCCACTGTCGGTAGACAGGATACTGGGCTAGATGGACCTTTGGTCTGACCCAGTACGGCCGTTCTTATGTTATGTTCTTATGAAATCAGTTGACAGTCTTTATGAATTAAAGACCTCATATGCACTAGGACTTCACAGAAAAACTTGGAATTCACATATAAAGTTAAGGACTTCAGTATATCAAGCAAGCCGTGTGGCTGCCCAAATGCTGGTTGGTTTGGAGCACACAGCAGGATCAAAGACACTTAGCTAAAGAACCTCAGGCTGTTGAGGCAGCCAGTGGTCTATAATCAGATACAGTAACTGGCCAGCAGGCTTTGAAGTTTGCACTCCAGGTCTGGGTCCCTGAATGCAAATATCAAAGTCTCCAGAACTGTCATCTCCAGTTATCTAAAAATTCTGGGTGTCCCATGACCCTCAGACAATCATTGTTACACTGTAGTGTTATGTAGTGCAGTGAACCACTTTATTCCCAAACATGAAAAAACAAAGCATTCTATCTGTAAAAGTGCTAGTCAAACTCCATAAATCAGGTGGGAAGTATCAACCTGTTGCAGATTCTAGCAAGTACTACCAAAATAATGGGGGTTGGAGCAAGGAACTCCTAAATTCTAATCCCACTTTACCACTAAGTACTATTAGGTTATTGGTTCAACCCCTGTGGTTCTTGTAGTCAATGGGAGTGTCCTTGAATAAGCAATCAGGGAAGGCCTCAAAATGTGGTCCATTAATACCAGGCATTCCTGTAAAGTGCTTTGGGATTCTGAAATGGACGCTGCTATATAGATATGCAAAGTGTGTGTCTTCTAGGGCCAGATCCGGCAGCTATGCTGCTGAGCACGTGGCCCATTATTTTTAGAAGCATTTTGGTTAGACTTACTTTTGGTATATTCTGCAAAACCATCTTTTCCAAGTTCCAGAATCATCCGCTGCTTCCACCTCTTCAGGTAGAATGCCTGGTCCAAAGGCATGGTCTGCTGAAGAACACGCGTCACACTGGGCACCTTGTGCCTTTGTAAACTGATTTTCAGCAGGTGCTTTCGGTCACTGTTTGGAGGCAAAGTTCTTTTATTGGAGTTTATCAGAGGGACCCAATTTTTTGGAATTTTTGCTTCAACATCCTTAACTGGAGACTTAAAGTTACTCACTGGTCCATATATCAGATTATCTTCTTCAAACAATGTTTCCGGTGTCTGAGGGCTGGTTTTGGAAGATGTGACAGAACGGACCAAGTTCATGTATCTTTCTTGGTCAACTTGCTCATAACCATTCTCTTTTTTCTTCTTGCTACAAAGGTAGGAGGAGATACACAGGCACACACACGGGACTTGATTTTTGCAAAAATGTTCTGTCAACAGCATTTTTAGTCTCCCAGATTTTCTGGTTAATAGCTCGATGGATTTCATTCCCAGAAGCAGCATTTATAGATGGTTAAACAGAGTTTTCTTTCTTCTGTTAGGAGCATTCATAACCTTCCATAATTTCCTACTGTAGAAAAAGGATCTCCATGATTTGAAAAGTTACTGCACTTTAGTATCATCAAGCTATCATCTCACTTTACAAATTAAAGCTGCACAGTATTCATTAGTGCCTTTCATATCAACTGAACTCCAACCACTTTGAGTTAAACAACACAGTAATAGTGAGAAATAATAGCAGATGGAAAGATAAAATAAGAGGTATACACAAGAGGAAAAAATGTTTTCAGATTTGAAATGCGGTAGAGAGATAAAAGAAGGCTGTTGCAAGTGGGAGAAGCTGTAGTGCAGAAGGCTCTTACAGTAGCAAAACTGTAGGAAGGTACAGAGAAGATGGTACTACATGCAGGGAGAAAGAGACAAGCTACATGGGCTAGACAGAAGCAAGTCCCTGGATTAGAATTAACTGACTAGAGAGGGCAGATGAGCTCTTCGGGAATGGTGTGGATGTGTTTGCTCTCTGTACATGTGAGAAGGCAGCCAGCAGTATTATGGACAGCCTAGAACAGGGGTCGGCAACCTTTCAGAAGTGGTGTGCCGAGTCTTCATTCATTCACTCTGATTTAAGGTGTCGCGTGCCAGTAATACATTTTAACATTTTTAGAAGGTCTCTTTCTATAAGTCTATAATATATAACTAAACTATTGTTCTATGTAAAGTAAATAAGGTTTTTAAAATGTTTAAGAAGCTTCCTTTAAAATTAAATTAAAATGCAGAGCCCCCTGGACCGGTGGCCAGGACCCAGGCAATGTGAGTGCCACTGAAAATCAACTCGCGTGCCGCCTTCGGCACGCGTGCCATAGGTTGCCTACTCCTGGCCTAGAATCTGGAGAGCTGAGACTTGGAGAAGCCTAAGAGAAGGGAGATAAACTAAAAATATTTGCAATCTTCAAATACCAGTTTAAGCTCTTTTGGAAAATATATATTTTAAATTAAAATTTTAGATTTTTTTCCAAACTGAGAATAAAACAAGTCCTCTTTTTAAGCGACGACATTTTAGGATATTTCTTTAATAGAAGCTGCAGACCAAGATAGTCTAGTTTATAGCCTGGCTCTGAAAAGGATGTTGTAGTTGCAATTTTTGGCTCTGACCCTGAGTAGTTGCGTTGAAATAAGTGTGTTTCCTACTATGCTTAAAATTAAACATAGGCACCAGTCCTTGCAGTATTAGGGCCTAAGTTTTCTTCCATTGAAAACTATCCACTTAGCAATCAAAGTTACTTCATTCCATGTTTTGCAAATAAAACATGCAGGCAATATGTATTATAAGCTAACAGGACTGCTTTGTTCTTGAAACACTTCAGTATTTTTCATTTCATTCACTGCATTTCTCAAACACTCCACACCGTTCAAACAGTAGGAGTAGTAGAAAAAACAATACAAAGGTCTTGATCTTACAAGTTATTCTGGATAGGGACATCTCTGCGCTCACACGGAGTCCCGATTAAGTCAATGGTGCTCACAGAACAACTTGCAAGATCTGTGCCCAAAAGCACTTATAGCTTAGTAGATGGAGCAATCCTAGTGACAAAGGACCTTATGCAGTCCTAGTTAAGGTGCTTCCCTTACTACCAATTCATCAAGGGAATTGCTAGTAATTTTAGGATTACATCGTGGACTATAAAAGAGAAAGAGGGGGAAAAAAAACCCCAATACAAGCTGTTCCATCCCAGAATTGTTTGCACTTGTTTGTATAATGTAAGTTAATTCCTTTGGGAAACCATAAGGTATGTAGTGGAAATGAAAAATAAATCATAACTTCCTGGTCAATATAGTTATTGTCTTTTTTTTTTGGTTTAGAATAAAAACAAGGTACTTTAAAAAGGAAATCTTTCCTACTACATGCGTCTGACGAAGTGGGTATTCACCCACGAAAGCTTATGCTCCAATACTTCTGTTAGTCTATAAGGTGCCACAGGACTCTTCGTCGCTTTTTACAGATCCAGACTAACACGGCTACCCCTCTGATACTTTCCTACTAGGACATTTTGAATACCAAAATATACAGTTTCCCTATTATTACATTTGTATAGCAGAGAAGTCAGTATTCAAGCTTAAAGGGATGTCAAAATATTGTTCTACTTTAAAAACAAAAAAAATTAGGATTGTGTTGTGTCCTGTTATGTTTGCCGTGTCCTCTTATATCTGTTCGCTCTTTTCCACTGTGCAACAATGGGAAATTGACATGAATCTTGCTCTGAGCATCCTGACATTCAGACTCTTGTCAAGTTTAGTTTTCTGTCTGCACACAAGAATAGAGCAGTCAGGTGTAGTAGGGAAGGGCAAATCAATCCATTCCAGTCATTTTCTTACTAAGACAAGGTGTGCAACTATTGCCAAAATTAGATCATGAGTAGTAACGATGTAGATTGGTTTTATGCAATGGGCTAAATTCTGCCCAATTCAATCTCAATGAAATAAATTGCACAGGTTTTGAGTAAAATCTGAACAATATCAATTTTCATATTACTTCTCATTTTTACTTGGTGGCAGGCTGTTTTTTTGGCCAGTTTTGCTCTTCCTACAATAGGGGCTTTATCCCTTCTTTTTAGCAATACATTTATTATTTCTGGTAGTGTAAAGAAGTACTATACTTTGCATTAAGTACACATCAGTTTCAGTTCTTCTCAGACACAATTTTTAAGTCAGTCCACCTTGGGATTCTTGTGAGCCTTATATTTCATGTTTGCTATAAATCACTGAACAGAAGCTTAACAAATAGAGAATTGCTTAAAACGATCTGTTCTTGCCAATAAGCACTCTTCTTTAATCCTGTTGACCACTCTTTGTTTTTAATAGAATTATTTCCAGTCTCTGATTTAGGTCAGTTACCTGTCATAATTTGCTACTTGCTAGACAAAGAATAAGGAGTGATGTTTGTAAATTATGACAGAGGTTTTCCTTTTAAAGACTGTCAAAATGTACTACCTTGTGTATGAAATGATGGGAAGTGGTGAGTGTAGCAAATTGATATCTAAAGGTCAGACTTTGTTACCAGAAGCAAGTTGTTTCAGGGAAGCATTGTCTCCCTACCCAGATTTTTGTAATGAAACAATCTGTTCTCCCTTGCTCACACTACCAACCTTAGGGATTGGGGGAAATGTGCAACCTACCTGCTAATATGCCCATTGCCCTCTAGTCGCTGACACATGGAAGAAAGTCTTATGACTAATAAAAACTAAAGGACATTCTTGAGTTTTTATGGAGAATACTAAGCTCTATGCCCTGAATCACATGATGTTTGTGTATAAAGAACCCATGATCACTTACAAATGAAAATTAAACTCTGCGTACACTCGCTGTACAGAGACACAATGAAAAAAAAATAAATCTATCCCTATCCCTTCAGATTCGGCGATGAATCCTGGTCACGTGCCTCAGAGTTAACATATGCCAAGAACACTGCTGCCTAGTGGGTGCAAATACAAGCCACTAATTTCACCTCAGGGGTAACTGCAATGAGCATTGTTCAACTTATTTATAACAAGAGTATCTAGCTCTGATATTGTACTTTTCATCCATAGTGCTCAAAGCCCTTTATAAAGAATGTCAGTTACACTATCCCCTTTTCACAGATGGGGACACTGAGGCACGAAAAGGCAAAGTTATTTGCCCACGATCCCCGAGCAGTCTAGTGGTCTTCCGAATCCCAGTCCAGTGCTCTAACCACTAGGCAACCCGTGTTGCCAGTTTTCACTACATTGGGGTGAGAGTCCCCCTTCCTGGATGTTGATTTTAAACAGAGCCAGTTAAAATTTCTCTCCGGGGATGTGTGTTGCGATGAGGCAGCCTGGCCTAGCGCCTACAGCGGCAAACTGGGACTCCGGAGAGCTCTGCCACCGGCCTGTGGGGTGGCCATGGCCACGTCACTTTCCCCCGCTCCGTGCCTCAGTTTCCCCACCTGTACAATGGGGATGACGGCGCTGTCCTCCTTTGCAAAGCGCCGGGAGGCCCAGGGGTGAAGAGCACTGGATGCCTCCTTCCCTGAGGAGAGCTCTGTCATAGGGGGACACGGCTCTGCCCAGCCGGACACATCTCTCTCGCCGGGCTCGGGGCCCTTACCCCGCTCCCCATCCGAGCGCCCTCCCTCCAGCCGTTAGTACCGTTACCTCCGCTCACTCAGCGCCTGGCCCGCCGCTACCTTCCCGCCCGAACGGCGCGCCGCCTCTTGGGATTTGTAGTTCTCTCCCCCCTTCCCTCAGCCTATAGGCTGTACAGCTCCTGGATCCCGAGAACTACAACGCCCACAATGCGTTTCGTCTCCCCCGTCGGCGCGGAGCTCGGCGGTTGAGATTTACGTCAGCGGGAGGCTGTGATAGGAGGGGCGGTGTGAACACGTGACGGAGACGGATGTCTCCCGCTGCCCTCTGACCTAAGGGCAGGGTCACCCAGCGTACATGCCCAGCCACGCTTTCCCGCCCGGATCCAAAATGGCCTCCCAAAGCCAGGCGAGTGCTCCCCCTTCCGGGAAAGGCTTTTGGATCTCTATGGTGGCCGCCCGCGTGCTGCTGGGAAGGTGGGGGAGGCGCTGAGGAGGCGGTGCCCAGCCCCGCTCGCGTGGGTCAGGTGGCCTGAGCCTATATGAGCCGCCGCGGGCGCTGAGGGAAGTGGGTGGTTGTGGGCAAGGAGCGGCCGGCGCTATGGCTGAGCTGCCCGAGGAGGTGGAGGAGAAGAAGGTACGAGGGGGCCTCGTGTTGCTGTGGGGCGCCCTGGGAGCTGAGACCCCCCCTCCCCCGCTTGGGGCTGCTTCCCCCTTCCTAGGGGGGTTGTGACTCCTCTCCCTCCCTCCCAGGCTCCCTCTCCCTTGGGGCTGCTTCCCCCTTCCTGGGGGGGTTGTGACTCCTCTCCCTTCCTCCCAGGCTCCCTCTCCCTTGGGGCTGCTTTCTCCCCCCCCTTGGGCTGGATGGCAGAGCCTCCTACTTCCCAGTGGGGCTGTGACCCCAACATCTGCCTTCCTTGCCAAGGGCCTGCTGGCTGAGCCACCCCTGCTGGGGAGCTGATTCCCCACACCTAGGGTGACCAGACAGCAAGTGTGAAAAATCAGGACGGGGATGGGGGGGGTAATAGGAGCCTCTATAAGAAAAAGACCCAAAAATCGGGACTGTCCCTATAAAATCGGGACATCTGGTCACCCTACCCACACCGGTGGGGCTGGCTGCCTTCCTGCCTGTCCTGGAGTCCCTTCCTCTTGGCTAGGCTCTGCCCAGGGGTAGATCTGTTGCTTGCCTCCCCCTTGTGCTGTGCTCTTTGCCCTGTCCCTGTCTTCACTCCCTGCTCTGCTGCTTTCCTCCTGTGCTGCTGACTGGCCCTGCTTTAAATTCCCCTGGAGAGAGAGTGTGAGTGTGTGTGTGTGTGTCTTGGCTGTACCAGTGTCTGTACCGCTGGGCTGGTGCTGTAACTAACACACCATGGCCCCTCCCCAGGGCACAGTGACGACTGACTCTAGCCACTTGAGACCTGTGGATGTAGTACAGAATAACCGTCCTGGAACTGCTGAGTGACTTTTGGTTTCTTTGAAAGCTGAAAACCAAAATGCCTTAAACAAAATGCTCCCTGTACTCTAGGATTTTGTATTTATACAGTAGGGAGGAAAAGGCAACTTCAGCTTAATACCCACAGCTCCAATGAAGTACCAAGGAGTGCTTAAGGGCACGAAAACAGTATATGACTTAAGCCAAATACCTGACCTGTGGGCAGATTCTGGCCTCTCTGTCTACGTATGTGGCTGACTTGGTCTATCTAGCCTTCATAGTTGCAAAGAAAACTTTGATCACATTTGGAAAGTGTAACTGATGTGCTGTTGTCTTCCTGAGTCTGCAGGCAGCTGAAGTAATGATGGAGAGGGGTGAATTTCTCCCAGCCCCCATTAAACTCTTTGGGTTTGAACTCTAAAGCTTATGTCAGCACTGTTTAACTGCTGATCATTTTAACAGACTGATTGGGGGATGGGGCCTTAGTGAAGCTTGCAAGGGGGTTGGGGAAAATGTGAGTTGCAGCAGGGAAGAAAATCGAGGGGAGAAAGGAGGTGATGCACAAACTTAGGGAGAAGAAAGAGAGGCGGCTGGGTAAGGAAGAGAAACAAAGGGCAGAAATAGCAGTGGTCTTTTTAATAATAATATTCGGAGCCAAATGTCATAAACTATATTGAAGTTTCATGAAAGTACTGAACAAATAACTGAAAGTTCAGATAATGCATATAAACTGCTGGTGCTCAAACAAGAGTACCTCTTCCAGTTAGCATTGCTTCAGTCTCTTCTGGAGTCAGTTTCAGACCAGAGTCATGCTATTACAGGGGTCGCAACGTTTCAGAAGTGGTGTGCTGAGTCTTCATTTATTCACTTTAAGGGTTTGCGTGCACTTTAATGTTTTTTTAATTTTTTTTTAGGTCTCTCTAAGTCTATATGTAATATAACTAAACTACTGTTGTATGTAAAGTAAACAAGGTTTTCAAAATGTTTAAGAAGCTTCATTTAAAATTAAATTAAAATGCTGATCTTAAGCCGCCGGCCTGCTCAGCCCTCTGCCAGCCTGGGGTTCCGTTCACTCAGGCTGGTGGCGGGCTGAGCGGGGCCGGGACCCCAGGCTGGTGGCGGGCTGAGCGGGGCCGGGACCCCAGGCCGGTCTGGGGTTCCGTCCACTGGCTCCTGCCAGCCAGGGTCCCAGCTGCCGGCCCCGCTCAGCCGGCTGCCAACCTGGTGCTCAGGGTGGGGATGTGGGGGCGTGCAGGAGTCAGGACATGGGGGTGTGGAGGGGGCAGGAGGGTGTGGGGGGGATGCAGGGAGCTGGGGTGCAGGGGTCAGGGCAGAGGGCTGGGGGGGTGGACTGGGATCAGGGGGGTGCTCCCAGCCCCCTGCCCTGAGCGGCTCACGGAAGGGGGCTGGAGGGATACCCCCCTTCCCCAAGGCCCCGCTCCTACCCCCCTTCCCCGCCTCCTTACTGCTCTGAGCAGCGAGGGCACTGGGGCTGCTCTTCTCCCCTCCCTTGCAAGGGCCATCGGCGGCAGGGAGGGAGAGGAGCCGGGGCTCCACGCAGCAGGCTGGGGGAAGAGGAGGGGGAGGGGGCAGGGCTCCACGCACGCTGGGGGAAGAGGCGGGAGAGGGGGAAGCTTGGCTGCCCGCGGAGCTTGCTGTACAGCAGCAGCCGGCAGGAGCAAGCTTGCTTCTGCCCCCTGCCAGAGAGAGCGGTAGGTGGGGGGCGGAGAAGAGCGGGCTGGGTCTGGCAGGATTTTTAATGGCACGCTGGTGCCTGCCGGGGTCCGGCTCAGCCTGCTACCGGGGTTCGGCAGCGGGCTGAGCCAGACCCCGGCAGGCAGCGTGCCATTAAAAATCGGCTCGCGTGCCGTCGTTGGCACGCGTGCCATAGATTGCCGACCCCTGTGCTATTACCTGTGAGACAGCCATGATTTCTAGATGAAACACAAGCTGTGTGTCCTTAATCACAGTCCATGTTGATAGTTTTCTTTTAATGGTTGTATCTTGATACCCTGGAGCAGTGAGCCCTAAGGGACTTGGCATGTTAGAGCTCTTGGGGGAGGACAGGACGCTCACCATCATCCTGGATATGACTGGCACTAGCTTAGTGTGGTATCTGCTGGGACATGCAGACTTCTAACAGTGTTGTGCCAATTCAAATGAACTTTAAATCAGACACGTATAGTTATACTTATCTGGCACACCCCACCATGACTCTGAGCCCACTTTACACTTTCTTTAGCTAACACTAGTTAGTCTTGAAAAAATGGCGTGTGAATGTCCATTTATAGCAGTAAGCTGCCCTAGCATTGAATAAGCCCCTTGGCTGGCCATACAAAACGTAAACTTTTGTGTGTGTGGTGGCTTTTAATCTGAGCATTTCCTATGAAAATTGCCATGCTTGCTATATTTCTAGTGCACACTGAACAATGTAGCGGTCTTGCCCTTAGATCAGACCACCATCACTAGTATGGGGAGGGGGCAGATGAGGGGGGACAATTATATGTCTGAGGCAGTGTCTCCTGTTGGAGTCATAGACATTTTCCTCTGGAAGAGAGTGGCTTTTAAGGGGCACCTTAGATTTTAAATGCTCCAGGAAAAATGAGGAAAATTAAACCTGCACATATTTTTGTAATACACTTCAAAGCAACCATGAAGTCTCACTTGGCTTCCCTTGTTACTTCGGTTCTGAAATGACACATTCTGTTTAGAACATGTAGCGGAAAGCAGAGGTAAAATACCTTCTCAGAAGCTCTCTTTCAGTACACTGAGATTATCAGCATGGACAAAAAAGGTGCTTTCTTCATCTGTTAGCTCAATGGAATTGTCTTAAAACGACTAGAAAGCCTTCTCTGCATCAGTGTAGACAAAGCCCCTTTCAGCTGTGTTGTGGGGAGGACAGAGTTCTTCTTATGGTCTGTGGGCCAGGAATAAACTTAAAATTATGATGGCTCTCAGCCGTCAATCTGTAATGTAGTTTCCCCTGGGGTCTTTGAGAGACTTGCATGAAGATCAAGGGTAGACCGACCATGGTCTCACTGTAGTAAGTGAACTTTTTTCGCTGCTGCTTTATATCAATATTTCGTCTAGAAGTAGCATCATGTAGTCAGAAAATTGGCTCCCTTTTAGGACCACAGATGTTCCTACTCCCTCTGTCTTCCCTCGGTTTCTTTCTTTGTGGATTTCACTTCTGGTCTCTCCCCCCAATCTGTTGAAACCTGTAATTAAATGGTTATGCTGACATTAAAATGACATTAACATCCCAGTGCACGTAGTGGGAAGCAGCATTTCAATCACTGTTTAAAATTGTTGGCAGGGTCAGGGAGGCAACTGTGCAGATTGTTTGTGTAACCTTCCAATTGTGACTCAAGGATTAGGTAAGTACTTTAAACAAAAGCTTAGATTCTGCCTGTTCTTGGATGTCTTTGGGCCCTAAATATCAAGCAGGATGGGTGTCTGACCTCTGTTTCATAAGTTAAGCTTCTTGGTGGTAGTTGAGACCATGTGTTTACACTGTGATGGAAGGGGATGGGTGTGTGAGTAGGATAGGTTGGAGGTGGGAAAGGACTGGGAGGAGTGGTGTGCTGGTCTAGCTCGGGGAAAGCAAAGGGAAAGGGTAGAGATGACTATTAGGAGTTAAGTAAACTGATTTAAAAACACTCAAGTGGCAAGCTGCTTAAAGTTATTAAAATCCAGAAGATGTCTAGAGATGGCAGTGGTCCAGGGTTGGAGTAGGTGGCCTCCCCAGCAACTTAAAAGTCTGTCATCCAGAGGGGAAATCAAACCTGCCTCTTCCTTTAGACTCCTGGTTTCAAGGAGGCTGAGGATGGAGTGATCACTTGCCCAGGGTGACTAAGGCCAGGGCTACACTAAAATGTAAGTTGACTCAGTTAAGTTGCTAAAGGGTGTGACAAATCCACACCCATGAGTGACGAAACCCGTATATAGACAGCATTTGGGTGACAGAAGAATTCTTCCAGCAACACACCTCTCTGCTCTCAGGGAGGTGGATTAACTACAGCGATGGGAGCTCCATTGCTGTAGTGAGTGTTGATGCTGAAGCGTTACAACTGCAGTGATTTAGGTGTAGATATAGCTTACGACACGGTTTCTGGAAAGCCTCCCATCAACTTCTGCAGAACCTCAGCTTTCTTTAAGAGTTTAGCTCTTAGGGTTGCAAAAGAATGTCCTAAATAAACCAGTGCCGTGCATCTATCAGTTAGCTGCTGCAGACTGTAAACTGGTCAGTCTTGTCTTCGCTGCTACCCAGCTGTGAAAACTGACAGTTGGATCAGTCTTGGTCTGCTGCTTGAAAAAGCTTGGCGCAACAGCCTAGACAGGTAGTGGAGTTATTGACTGGGGAAGAAGATCCCAAAACAGATGCGGATGAGGGGTAAGGTACTGGAGATATTCCCCGCAACAGCTAGAAAGCTGAGGGAGTGGTAGAGCAGTGGACAGCACTGCCAACCTTCATAGCAGTCAGGAAGATCTGGAAGGGGGTGGGGATTGGGGAATGGGAGCAAAGTGTGTTCCTTTCCCCAGGAGTTGGGGTGGCTTCAAACATGTGACACCTAGTGGCAAGAGGCTGATATACCAATCCCCAGGCAGGGTCCAGTTCAACACACTGGTAAGAATTCTAACTCTACCTTTTTCCCGTAGTTGAGAGAAAGTTGGCTTTTTCCAGACAGTGCCTGCTCCCACCCAACTTTGCATTGGATCTGGTTAGTCCCTGGGGTATCAAGTGGCTAACAATGTCCAAGACCCATGTGAAGATGAATCTCTGTGGGATAGGCATCCATTTGCGCCCACTCGCAGCACACTTTTCAAAGCAGAAGAAAGGAGCAGAAAAAGTAGAACACAGAACACATGGAAAGGAGGAGGGGTATGTGTGTGGGGAAAGGAGTCGAATAAAGAGAACAGGAAATGGAATGCAAAGGACAGCACAATCTATTAGAGGAAGGAAAAGTGGTGTGAAGCCAGGAAAGGAAAAGATACAATACTTTAAAAGTAACCATTCGGTCAACTCACTTTCTTGACAAACTTCACCAGTACTTACCGACTTATCTGATAAATACTGTCCTATAGTGCTCAAACAGCCTTATAGCTGGTCAGGTATTGGAACAGGAATATATTTAGCAAGTACCAGTGACACTGATTGAACAGCAGAATAGAATCAGTCCTAATAGTACGTTGCACTTCTAAATATTCCCTCAATGGAAGGCAAGGCATGCTACACAACCAGACAGTTACTGTATTGCTTAAATCAGGGGTTCTCAGCCATTTTCTTTCTGAGGTCCCCCCAACATGCTATAAAAAGTCCATGCACCACCTGTGACACAACAACTGTTTTTCTGCATATAAAAGCCAGGGCTGGTGTTAGAAGGTAGCAGTTGCCTGAGGCCCCACGCCACAGGTGGCTCAGCAAAGCTAAGTTGCTTAGGTTTTCGCTTCCCTTGCATCTGGTGGGGTTTGGGGCTCGTGGCTTCAGCTTTCTGCCATGGGCCCCAGTGAGTCTGTCAGCCCTGCTTGGCAGGCCCCCAGTGGGCCCCAGACCCCTAGTTGAGAACTGCTGGCTTAAATTACAGGGGATAGTACTTGAGCAGTAGTGTGGTGGTGTAGGTGTGAAGGTCCTAGGCATTAGCAGGCGTAGTCCTTGGGCAGGTATCTTTTTGGGTACGCTTTAATGCCCTAGGTGCTCTTAGGTGAAGAAGTTAACCTTTCGAGGACAAGTGGATTGATTCCAGTCCCCTGATGCCCCGGGAGGATGTGAGTGGCAAGTGTCAGAGGGAAAGTGACTGGGTGCTCAGGTAGTTCTCCTAGCAGGAGCCATCACTGTACTAACAGTCCAAGAATAGTGCTGCTCCTGGAGACTAAAGAGTTGCTTCCTTCTCCTGGTGGAGGCTGCTGCTGCTAGGACTTTTCTGGGGGAAATGAATTTTCTTAAATTCTGCTCCACCTGTAGAGAGCACTGCTGGTAGATGAGGCTACTGGGACCTGTGTTGCTGAGAGGAAGGGTAGGCAGGTAAGCCCTACTCAGCAGCTTTCTCCCTGCTTGGTGCTGGCTGCATCACATTTTCATGTGCAGTGGAAGGGAGCTTCGTAGTATGGACCAGTTGTTATAAGGCCCAAACCCTAGGACCTGAGTGTGACTGTAGTAATGCTTGAATTGGTTCTGTCCAAAGAGGCTGGCTGTCATAGTTGATTGTGGGGAGTTCCTGACCCGTTCTCTGAGTTGGAGAACTGCACCACTGAAACACGAATGGGTACAAATGATGACCATGCATCATCCATACGCAGCATCTCTGCAAACATCTGCAGGGTTTAGGGATTGTTGCACCTATTGCACAATTCCTAGCATAGCTGGTGCAGATCCATAACCTCTATGGTATGTCTGGACATTTACTGTAGTCAAGACTCTTATTGCTTAATGGTTCTGTCCTGCCTGCAGATCTGCCCATGCGTTGTAAGCCAGGGGTTACATGCTGCTATACCCTCAACCATCAGTGCTGATGACAGGATGGAGAGTCTCAAACCTCCACCTGAGCTGCTGTGAAATGAGACTGGGGCCTGTTCTGTTGATGTTAAATCAGTTCTATACATTGAAGGGCTGTGAGTTTTACTTAATCTCAGGGTGGATTTGATTTAAATCAAATTGATTTAAATCACTAGTCAGGAAGTCTCAATTTAATCATTTTCTACATAAAAGTGCATTCTGTTGGTTGTTATAATCTTAATACATATTCTTCACAACTCAGATGTAGGTTTCATTTTTAGAAGGTACACACTATACATTTTTAAACAGTGATTTTATTTTGAGAACTTTTCAGATTAGTTTTACAGCTATATCAGAAAATGAATGATTGTTTGGTTATTTCATTTACCAAAGGTAATTGAAGCAGATAGTTCACCTCCCAGTGACTTCATAAATATCTCCAATTCAACAGGCTAATCATTAATATTTGGAGGATTTTCTTGCCATGCTGTATTAGGAGGAGAACATCAGCAGACAGACATTTAAATTGTTTTATTTGATTAAAACAACAATGTTATGTATTCTGGATTTTTTTTCTTCAACAGCAAACCTAATATAACGAAACCAGCATATATCCCTCGCTTCTCACATTTATCTCCAGACTTCTTCTCCTTGTCCAGATCTATTCCGCCCCAACCATCTTCTATTCATTGGACTTTTTGAAACTTTGCACTTTTAGAGAGAGGTAAGGGATTGACTCTGTGTACACAAATTTGCAGAGGGACAATAGAGTTGAGGTCTGTTTCTCACCTCTACATATTTATTTAAAAACATTTTTGCTGTTAACAAGCATGTTATCTCTGGAGACACAAATCCACAGTCTGAGAACTGCAAAACTAAGCATCTCTGATGGTATCTTTCAGACTGAGCACTGAGTCCCATTGGGGAGATAGAAAGATTAACCTAAATCTATACAGAAGCCTGTGGAACCCCATAAAATTGGGTCCCTAATCCATGAACTATTGGAACTCATTTACAACATTTTTCTTAAACATTACATGAATATATTGTCTCATACTATAGAATTTATAATACCTATTCCATGATGAGATCTTTGAGCTATAAGGGATCTTAATTAAAACTATCTTTAGAGGTTTTTCTCAAACGTTTTATCAAAAAATCAAATTTTAAATTAAAAAAATCCCCCTTTTTTTTTTAATTGATTTTTATTCACTCTGCTTAATCTCACTGGCTGGGAGCATTCGTATAGATTGGTTGCCAGCACTCTGCCATGTCGTTCAACCTGAAACACGGTAGCCCATGAATAACACCGCTACCACTAGTGCTAGCATCAGTGGAATGACAGTAGTGGGATATCTTCAGAACTATGTGGGCACAGCCCTTCTGACTTCTCTTGGAGAACAATCTGGATCAGTAGTAACACTGGTGGGAGTTTGCCCTTCAGTCCAGTCACCTCACTCAGGTGCTTAACAAATAAGGCTAAAATAGTAACACTAAACAGGGGGCAACGTCTTCTTGCTCTCAGGGTATGTCTATGCAGGGATAAAAACCTCGTGGCTGGCCCAGGTCAGCTGACTCAGGCTCACAGGGCTCTGGCTCCAGGGCTGAAAAATTGCGGTGTGGACATTTGGGCTCAGGCTGGAGCCTGAGCTCTGGGACCCTGCAAGGGTGGAAGGTCCCAGAGCTTTGAGTCCCCAGACCGAGCCCGACTGTCTACACAGCAATTTTTGGCCCCATGAGCCAGAGTCAGCTGATGTGGGCCAGCCATGGCTGTGCTGTGGGTCTTTTATCCCTGTGTAGACCAGTGGTTCTCAAACTTTTGTACTGGTGACCCCTTTCACATAGCAAGCCTCTGAGTCTGACCTCCCCCCTTATAAATTAAAAACTTTTTTATATATTTAACACCATTATAAATGCTGGAGGCAAAGCAGGGTTGGGGTGGAGGCTGACTCCTCACAACCCCCCATGTAATAACCGTTTGAGAACCCCTGGTATAGACATACCCTCAGTTTCTTTGCTTAAAGTACAGATTAATGTAATTGCAACTCTAAGCTTCCCCAGTTAAAATCTGTAATGGGAAATGCAGCTATTAAGGTATTAATAGCAACACTAACATGCATTGCACATATGTAGTGCATGGTCCTTTTTTTTTTTTTTTTTT
>QXTE01000065.1:6011080-6049119 GCA_003942145.1 Platysternon megacephalum | reverse complement strand
TTTTTTTTTTTTTTTTTTTTTTTTTTTTTTTTTCCCTGGTTAAATGCCTCACTTAATAGACTGCTTATAAAACATATTAAAATTTCAGGACTGATGTGGCACAGCTAATGCTGCTTTTGGAACTAACTCTTGCATGTCCTGACTTTATTCCGGTTGCACAACTATTTACAATATTGCATCACCTTCTGTTTCTTTGTACTGTATATACTCTAGTAAATGAAGGTTTGAGTACGTGTTATTTTAGTAAAACTAAAAGGAAATCAGAAACTGGATGCATAGTGTTTGAAGCATGCAGCATAGCTTTACTTTTGAATTATTTATATTAGTACAGTATCTGCATGTCACTTAATGTTTAAGATTACTGCTAGTGATGTCCTAGAATATTTCAAAGTAAGTTTTCCTGACTAGATGCAGGAAAACCTCATCTAAAGAACACGGGGATCAGAAATTAAATGGAACTGAGATTTTTTTCCCCCCTCTCTATTTAAGAACTCTAGAACATTAGAAATACAACTAACTGTGAAAGCTTGCTCATAACATTTCTTCCATATTTGTTTCTTGGCTACAGTCTCTAAGATCTAGCAGCCAGCATACATGTCACTGAAATTAGGTGATCTTGCTTAGCATGAAAAGAGGGGTGGCTTTAAAGATAACTGGTTAAAAGCAAAGCCACTTCATAAAATGAGACGCATCCTGTTTACACTTTTAGTAGCTCTTGTTCCAGTGTCCTAGCTAATAACTAAATTTCCTAATCAGGAGTTCTCAATTTTAAGCATGTGCAAGAAGTATGTGCAGTATATTCTTACTGCTAGTGTCCACATGCTGTATCTAAGTTCTGCAAAGCAAGTTTAGTGATGTGGTTATTTGAAACTTTAGAGTGCCAAGCCATTATTTAAACAATGGGATCATTTATTATTGCAATAACAAACTATAACATCTAATTGTTTGGCATCCTTAATATTAGGAAAATCTACAGTGTTACAAAGATGTAGTACTGTATAAAATCAATAACAATTCAGGGACTTGCACAATAGCTATACTACGTGGGTTGCTGAAAGCACTTGACTTTGTCATGTGGTGCTTAAAGACTGAATTTGCAGCTATGGTAGGCAAATGCATTTGACTTTGGGAGCCTCACTTGCCCTTGATGGTACCAGTTGACTTTTTTTTTTTTTTTTTTAAACTTGGTTTCCAGACAAATGAGTATAAGCTGGAGTCAGAGTTGAGGGAACATGTTGCTACTTCTGGGTAAACTTATGAACACTCTGTACCGAAACAATCACTACATTCAGTTATTCAAAATATCCAAACACTTGAAAGCTTAGAAATGCATAATCAAGGCATCTAAGCAACCTTAACTCTGCCCCTCTTGCTAGAGTGCACTCTGTAGGGTGACAGGTGGCGTCTGCTGCTCCCTCTACTGGATTGCAGCATGCTGGAGCTGAGGAAACATGAGCACCAGTAGCAAGGGGAGGTGAGCATGGGCTGCCACTAGCACTAATCACTTCCATCCTCCCAGCCTGCTGCCTTTGGCATTTCCCATGCAGGGCCACGCAAAGATGCTTCCCCTGCAACTAGTCCGCTACCTCGGGCAACTTTTCCTGCTGAGCTGTCCCCAGCACCTTCCACCACCCACTCAGCTGCCTAAAGTGCCACTGCATGGGTGAAGAAATACTATCTTCCAGCTGTCTCTCCCACCCTCCCTAAAGAGCCTCACTNGCTACCTCGGGCAACTTTTCCTGCTGAGCTGTCCCCAGCACCTTCCACCACCCACTCAGCTGCCTAAAGTGCCACTGCATGGGTGAAGAAACACTATCTTCCAGCTGTCTCTCCCACCCTCCCTAAAGAGCCTCAGGGGATGGAGGAGGCCCTCCCACCATCTGTTTCTGGGTAGTGGGTGTGGGAGAGGTTCCTTTCTCTTCTCCATACGTGCTCCCATGGTTCATTGCTGGAGGGCAGAAATGATGAGGTCCCCTCTGTGAGAGCCCTCACACACGGAACAGCCCCAAACACAACAGATTCACTAATCACGGGGGTCTAGGCNTTTCCCTTCTCCATACGTGCTCCCATGGTTCATTGCTGGAGGGCAGAAATGATGAGGTCCCCTCTGTGAGAGCCCTCACACATGGAACAGCCCCAAACACAACAGATTCACTAATCACGGGGGTTTAGGTGCTTTAGGAAGGTGAGAGAGACTGTTCCCATTGAATGCCTCTCATCTAAGAGAGCACAGCGCAGTAGTTAGGGTGCTCGTCTGGGACACAGGAGACCTGGGTTCATTTCCTTGCTTTGCCACAGACTTTTTTGACTGTCAGCAAGTCACTTAGGGCTAGATTCAAGAAAGGACTTAAGCACCAATCTGCCAATTCAGGCATCTAAATCCTAGAATCCAGTCCCACTGGGATTCACAAAACTCCCACTGAGCTGTCGCTGAGCCACGTAGGTGCCTGAACTCCCTCTGCGCTTAAATGTTTACAGTAAAAGTTCCCAGTCTGCCTGTTTCTGCCTCTGTGGATACACGCTGCGGCCTCGTACCAGGCATCTGGACACCTAAGCCCCACAGTGATGCACGAATTGGGGAAAGATGGGTGTTCTCTGCCTAACCTACATACATGACAAACGTGCTACGCCCTACTCTTTAGCTGGCTGTCAGAAATGTAGACTTACAGAATTGAGGTTAAGAGCAATTGTACTAAAGGAAGGAATTCCACAGCATTTTATTAGTATTGCAGTAGAGGCCAGGAAGAGCACCCAGTGATCGACCAAGGCCCAGCTGTGCCAGGCCCTGAACAAACACAAGATTTAAAATTTCCTGTCTTTATTTTTGTCCCTATTCTGGGTTTTTCACACATCATGATCCACATGTGGGCCTTGGCTGCTTGAGAGGCCTGATATTGGGGGAAGGGGAGGGGAGATACTAGTTGCTGCTTACCAAAAAAAAAAAAAAAGTGTGATGCTCAGATTTATGGGGGATCACAATACCCATTTTTACAAATGCATTAATTACTCCAATCACAAGTTGGGGCAGGAAGGAAGAGAAGAAGGCTTTGAATGGAAGTTCAGACTTGGTCTCAGCAGTTGCATAGCAACTGACTCTGTTAAGACTAATATAAAGTTAAAGGCTCCCCATTCTGCATAGTTAGCTGGGGCTTTAAGGGCAAAGAGGGCCATCTTAATTAGACTCTAGCTCAAATCACATGTTTGAATTCTTTTTACTTTGGAAGGAAAAATCTGATCCACCAAGACTGGTGGGGTGGTAGCTTTTCTTCAGGCATAAGCTGCACAAAAGGGATATGACTAGCTAGTTATGCAACGGGTTTCTTCTACAGGAAGGAACTCCGCAGGATTTGATTATGGTACAGAGATTGAGCGTGCAACCCCATGCTGATTAAAAAGTCCCTGGGTGTCTTCACATCCCTTTTTTTGAAGGAGAAAATAACTAGATATCTCTAGAACCCAAGAGTAAAACAACCTTCATNCATGCTGATTAAAAAGTCCCTGGGTGTCTTCACATCCCTTTTTTTGAAGGAGAAAATAACTGGATATCTCTAGAACCCAAGAGTAAAACAACCTTCATACTAATCCCTCCCCCGGCTGAACCACAGCCTACTGTTGCTAGCTGAAATAAAGTTGAGTACTGAACAAGGTTGGTCTGCAAATGATATTTTCACATGCAGATCTTTGTCCAGTCACTTCCCCTCCATAGCCTTGTCTGTACTAGAAAAATGCATGTAAGCCTTTCAGTGCCCGTTCAGCTACAATGGTGTGACCAGCGGTAGAAACTGTAGTGTAGACATCCTACTAAGCTCCAGTCTACATTAGTACTTCTGCAGCTAACTGTGCCAGCTCGGGGGGAGAGGAGAACCTACAAAAGTCTAGTGCAGACATATCTGTAAGTTGTCAGAGGCACTGCTAGCATGTCTGGTTCAGAGATCAAGGCATGTGGCTCATTAGCACAAGATTGCATGCACCTGGAATGTGTCCCTGCCCAGTGGAGTGAGCTAGCTGTAGATAACATCTCTTAGCTTTACAGAGAGAAAAAAAGTCTGTCTTCAGTCTAAATACTATAGAGAAACTTGTTAAGTTAAAATAGCTTAACTAGCTTTTTAGTTAGAATGAGCCATCCACAAAAGTTTGAAACGTAGGCTTTAGTCAAGATACTAGGGTGACAGATCACTTGAAGTCATTACCCTTCTTCCCCAGCCTCTTTTGGACCCCTGCACTTCTCTTCTTGGTCACTGTAGTGAAACAGTGAGTCATGTGTTGCAAATGTTCTCTAGTCACCATCTAATGCGAAGGTTCTTTGTGTCCTCATCCCCTTTCACTGCAACTGTCCCCCTACAAACTAATCTAAAATGACAGCTCACAACTGTAGGACTGGCTGGGTTGTGCAACATTTTCCTTGAAAACTAGCTGATAGGAAGTTGCTTCCTGTGGCTTATCACACTCTTCATGGACTCAGCAGTTTGTGTTGTTTTGCCTGTCAATCCTGTTTGGACAGTGAAGATAAGTAACGTCAAAAAGAGTAGGCTTTTAAAAATCGCTGTACGCACCTTGAGGTCCACTCCTATAATACCTTGCCAGTACAGTAACGAACAAAACTGTTAATCCTGTTTTACTCTCATTGTTAGCTAATGCTGAACAGCTTGTGCTTCTCTCCATATGCAGCAGGGCTGCACTGAGCCCTGGTTCAGTTAACAAGATTGACGGCTGTGCTGTGGTCAGACCTAGTTAAACTGACCACGCCTGACAGGAACTACTTAGGCAGATATTGATCAAAAACGTTGTCATTGTTAGAGGCTTTAGCTGCTCCTGTTTGAACCAGATCAAGCATGAACAGTTTTTTTGCATCCACACTCGCTAGGCAAATGTGTGTTCTGCACCATCAACTTCCCCCTATGTCAACAGTGGTGCTCTCAAACTATTTCAGTTGCAGTTTCCTCTGGTTCAAAGCAGCTCTTGGAAACTGTCAATTTTGGAAGATTTGAAAAGACCACTAGTGCAGGGGTTCTCAGACTTTTTTTTTGTACTGGTGACCCCTTTCACACAGCAAGCCTCTGAGTGCGACTCCCCCCCTTAAACATTTAAAAACACTTTTAAAAATATATTTAACACCATTATAAATGCTGGATACAAAACAGGGTTTGGGGTGGAGGCTGACAGCTCACGACCCCCCCATGTAATAACCTCGCAACCCCCTGAGGGGTCCCGACCCCCAGTTTGAGAACCCCTGCACTAGTGCACTCTGGGAGAGTAGGAGGACTACTTGCCCTACATTGACAATACAACAGTTCAGACTCCTGGTACTCAGAGTTGTCGAAGGCCAATTTAAGCCAAACAGTATCTAGACCAGGGGTCGGCAACCTTTCAAAAGTGGTGTGCCGAGTCTTCATTTATTCACTCTAATTTAAGGTTTCGTGTGCCAGTCATACATGTTAACGTTTTTAGAAGGTCTCTTTCTATAAGTCTATAATGTATAACTAAACTATTGTTGTATGTTAAGTAAATAAGGTTTTTAAAATGTTTAAGAAGCTTCATTTAAAATTAAATTAAAATGCAGAGCCCCCCGGACCGGTGGCCAGGACCCGGGCAGTGTGAGTGCCACTGAAAATCAGCTTGCGTGCCCCCTTTGACATGCATGCCATAGGTTGCCTACCCCTGATCTAGACCATGTGTTGGAGCACTTGACAGTAGCAGGGTGCTACTAGGGGGGACCAAACCGTTCTTCGAGTAGTACATCATCTGTAGACAGTGCCTATAAGTGGCTTGGAGCCAGGCCCTCTAACAGATTAGCCTGAAAAAATAAGAATGGGAACCTTAAAACACACATCCTACAACTCATTCATGTACTGTAGGCAGCAAATGCGTTCAGTAAGAAACAAATTCATGTCTGGCTTTCAAATAAACGGTCTTGTGACTATTAGACGTGAAATGGTCAGACTTCCGTATAGATTGGCTTTATGGGGCAGTGAGCCTTTGGGTGTGTTGCTGCATAATGACTGATTGTACAAGCTTTCTCTGTTAACCTTTTTATCCTTCCATCCCTAAAAGGGCATGTGTAGGGCAAGGTGACTTTAATACCCCTTCCTTGCTATTCTACAAAATGAAAGGCCGGGTAAGCGCCAGGGTTGCCAACTTGGTAATATTTTAAAAACCAGACATTCCAGCAGGAGTGCTGGAACCTCCCCTGCCCTGCTTCTCTCCGAGGCCCCACCCCCGTCCACTCCTCTTACCCCCTCCCCACCATCATTTGCTGCTGCCCAGGTCAGGAGGGACTTGCCTGCAGAGACGGGGCTGGGAGCTGCAGCTGCCCGACAAAGGTAGGAGGAGGCCCTGGCTGAGTAGGGGTCATCACCCATGGCCTCCCCTGCTCACAGCATCTGGATTTTGGGTGTCCGGTCAGTAGATCTGACAGGACACTGTCAGGTCCCCTTTTTGACTCTCTCATTAGTGCATTGTGGGTAAAAGTCAAGAACATCTGGAAGAGCGTCTGCTACAAAACTGCTACAGTGTTGGAGTGTTGCTTTCTTTCCTGGGGATGATGTGTTCAGAATCCTATCTTTTAAAGAAGTATAGCCTTGTGGCTATGTAGCTGGGGTAAATTACCAGCTTTGCCACAAACTTACCCAAGGTCACACCACAGGAAGTCACTTGACCTCTCAGGCACAGTTTTCCAAGGTCTAAAAGGGGGAATACTTCTGTTGTAATATCTAATTAGATTGTAACCTCTCTGAGGCCAGGGACTCTCGGTGGTAGTCTATACCACAGCAGGGGCCCAAATTTGATTAGGTTGAGGCCCTGAGATGTTACTGAACTACAAATGATGACTACAGCTGGCTGATAACATTTGTGTCTGACTTGCCTGCGGGAGCTTTCGCCTCACAATGTGCAGGCATCTGTAAACCCAGCAAAAAGCTCCTGCAGTAATGTGCTATTCCTGTTCGTCCTGGCAGAGAGAGTACTCCCATGATCTGCTTGCTGAGCCTAAGTTGACAAAAAAAACTAGGCTAAGCAGCAGGAAACTTGTTTTTGTATGTGTCTCTCTCTTTAAAATGAGAGAGCAACATGCCCCCTCATGCCTGAGGAAGCCTTTAAGGGTGTGTGGGGTGGCAGGGGCCCAATGGAAGGGAGGGAACACTGAATTGTTACAGTCCCTGCAAACTAATCTGGCCTCTTTCTGTCGCTTCTTGATGTGCAGTGTGGGAGAAGTTCTGCAGTTGAAGCTGGTTTTGAGTGGGAAAGCTTGGGGGGGCTTTGTCCTTTCAAAGAATGTCTGAGATTATGACCTTAGGAATCTAGCATGTACAGCCCACTGTTCTACCAGCTGAGTGGGCTATTCAGCTGCTTAGCAAATTGGCACATGCTACAACTAAAATGGTGCCTGGTGCTAAAATGGTGCATGGAAATGGAAAAGTGTCCTGGAAAGGGTGTATGGGACAGGCCTGAGACTCGACTTAACTACAAAAAAGCCGCAAATTGTAAAACATCTGGAAGGTGAAGTCTGTCCTCTCCTGTTCTGTTGATGCTCCAACTCAAAATATTCTTAGAGCACTCTTAGCCCTTAATTAAAGGATTTGGGGGTGGTTGAATCTAACTGATCATTCCTCCAAGTGGTCAGTTAAATAGATGTAAACAGTTCTAGAACTATACAATCACATCCTCACCCCTTGCTTCCACTACTGAGGGTACTTGTGGTGATAGAAACCTGCCAGACCTCCAGTTAGCGATGGTCTTCCAGGGTAGACAGCAAGGTCTGAATTTGTAACGGAGGAGAGGGCAATTAAAATAATATCAAGGTTAGGAAGGTTTTCCTAAGTTGTGAAGAGGGGCCCAAACAGCCTCTTCCTCTCAGTTACCTTTAGCACAGTCTGTACGTGTGCCTACTATCTAAAACCTGATGGAACTAGCTGCATCTGAGAGCTCAGTTCAGGGTGTTCTGAAAGCAAGCTTAAATTGAGATGCTATAACACTTCCTGCATCTCTTGGCTGGCCACCTGTGGCCCTTGTTCCTGGCCCTATGATCAAACTGCTGTATCTTTTAAATTTGTGTGTGAATCTTGTTATAACATTTCACTCTCATCTTCATGGTGTGACTCTTATCTCTGCAGAACTAAGGGAAGTTGTCACCAAAACAAAACGACCTGAAATCAATTACATCCCAGTCCTCATGTATAATATTTATGGAAGATTTGTGGCATACTTCTCAGATATGAGATGTGGGGGCCAAAGTCTTTTTGGAAAGACTTGTATAATTGACTCTCCATATTTCCATACAGCTTGGCCTATAAACTTCAATCTCATCCTAGAGCAGAGCACTACCTCTGACTTGAAAGGTGGTGGTTGTAGAATTACATATTCACTCTACTCTTCATGTACAGACTGGAACCATATTTTGCAGTGGCACAGTAAAGTGTTACTTAGGATTTGAGAGTGGTGGGATGGGCCGTGTGCTAGATGCTGTGACCACGCTGCAGGCGTATCTCTGCTTTACAACTTAGGCTGTGTCTACACTACACAGCTTTTAGTGACATGATTATTGGCAAGTGATAGACTAATTTTGACATCTGACTTTAGGCTTAAATACTTTAACTTGTGTTTCAGGTGAGGGCTGTGTCTGTGGATCTGAATATTGATCCTTCCCTCCAAATTGACATCCCGGATGCCCTGAGTGAAAAAGACAAAGTAAAGTTCACTGTACATACTAAGGTAAGTTCATGGTGAAAGGGGAAGGTGGTTAATATACACACACGCAGGCTTAAAATCCACTTGAATGAGACAAGTAGGAAACTTTTCCTGCTGTCAAATGGGCCTACACCATTAACTCCTAGATTTTAGGCTTTCGTTTAAAAAAAAAAAAACTGCAAGCCTTAAACATGAGGCTGTCCTGGATCAGAACAATGGTCCATCCAGCCCAGAATCCTGTCTTCCAACAGTGGCCAATGCCAGGTGCTTCAGAGGAACGAACAGAACAAGGCAATTGAATGATCCATGCCCTGTCATCCACTCCCAGCTTCTGGCAGTCAGAGACTTAAGGACACCCAGAGCATGGGGCTGTATCTGTGACCATCTTGGCTAATAGCCATTGATGGACCTATCCTCTATGACAGGGGTCGGCAACCTTTCAGAAGTGGTGTGCCGAGTCTTCATTTATTCACTCTAATTTAAGGTTTTGTGTGCCAGTAATACATGTTAATGTTTTTAGAGGGTCTCTTTCTAGAAGTCTATAATATATAACTAAACTATTGTATGTAAAGTAAACAAGGTTTTTAAAATCTTTAAGAAGCTTCATTTAAAATTAAGTTAAAATGCAGAGCCTCCCGGACCGGTGGCCAGGACCCAGGCAGTGTGAGTGCCACTGAAAATCAGCTCGCGTGCCGCCTTCGGCACCCGTGCCATAGGTTGCCTAATTCTTTTTTGAACCCAGTTGTCCTTTTGGCCTTCACAACATCCTCCTGGAGTTCCACAGGTTGACTGTGCATTGTGTGAAGAGTACTTCCTTTTGTTTGTTTAAATGTGCTGCCTATTAATTTCATTAGGTGACCCTTGGCTCTTATGTGAAGGGGTAAATAACACTTCCTTATTTACTGTCTCCACACCAGTCATGATTTTGTAGACCTCTATCATATCCCCCCTTAGTTGTTTCTTTTCAAGCAGAAAAGTCCTGGTCTCATTAATCTCTCCTTATATGGAAGCTTTTCTATATCCTTAATCACTTTTCCTGCCCTTCTGTGTACCTCTCCCAATTCTAATACATCTCTTCTGAGATTGGGCAACAGAACGGCATGCAGTATTCAAGGTGTGGGCATGCCATGGATTTATATAGTGGCATTATGATATTTTTCTGATCATTAGCTATCCCTTTCCTAATGGTTCCTATCATTCTGTTAGCTCTTTTGACTGCTGCCGCACACTGAGCAGATGTTTGCAGAGAGCTATCCACAAAGGCTCCAAGGTCTTTTTTGAGTGCTAACAGCTAATTTAGACCCCATCATTGTATATGTATAGCTGGGATTATGTTCTCCAATGTGCATTAATTTGCATTTATCAACACTGAATTTCATCTGCCATTTTGTTGCCTAGTTACAGGTTTGAGATTCCTTTAACTATTAGCCAAGTCCAAAGCAGACTGCGATCTTGAGTAGTTGTGTTGTCTGCAGATTTTGCCATCCCATTGTTTGCTACTGTTTTCAGATAACTTATGAATACTTTAAATAGCACTGGTCCAAGTACAGATCCATTGAAGATCCAGCTAGTTACCCCTCTCCGTTCTGAAATCTGACCACTTATTCCTACCTGTTTCCTGTCTTTCATCCTGTTACTGATCCATGAGAGGACCTTCTCCTTTTATCCCATAACTGCTTACTTTGCTTAAGAGCCTTTGGTTTGGAACCTTGTCAAAAACTTTCTGACAGTCCAAGTACATGGTATCTGCTGGATCACCCTTATCCACATGTTTGTGTCTCTCTCTCCCTCACCCCCCCCCCCTCACCCCCTGAATTCTAGTAGATTGGTGGGGCATTTCCCTTCACAAAAGCCATGTTGACTCTCTCAACAAGTTGTGTTCATTTGTGTCTGATAATTCTGTTCTTTACTATAATTTCAACTAATTTGCCTGGTACTGAAATTAGGCTTACTGGCTGTAACTGCCAGGATCACCTCTAGAGCCTTTTTTTTTTTTTTTTTAATTGGTGTTCACTTTTCTCCAGTCATCTGGTACAGAAGCTTGTTTGTTTAATAGGTTATGTACCATGGTTGTTAGTTCTATAATTTCATATTTGAGTTTCTTCAGAACTGTTGGGTGAATCCCATCTGGTCCCAGTGACTTATTATCTTAGATGGTTCCTCACATTTGTCACATAAAAAGAATGGCTCAGGTGTGGGACTCTCCCTCACATCCTCTGCAGAGACAAGTGAGTCAAATAATTCACTTAGCTTCTCTACAATGGCCTTATTTTCCTTAAGTGCTCCTTTAGCACCTTGATTGTCCAGTGGGACCACTGATTGTTTGGCAGGCTTCCTGCTTCTGATGCACTTTAATAATAAAAAATAAAAAAACACAATTTTGTGCATCTTTTGCTAATTGCTCTTCAAATTCTTTTTTTTTTTTTTTTTGGTCCTGCCTATTTATACTTCTACACCTTAGGAAGGGGAAGAGAACTGTCCAAATGGAACCCAAGTAACTGATGCAGGGTTGTTGTCTTGAGCCTCCAGACATATCAGTACTGCTACTCTTAGCTTTGCTAAGCAGTGGTGGATTGAAATTAACCTCCCCATGCCTCTGTTTCTTCATCTGTAAAATGGGGATAATACCTGCCTCATTTTTCTAAAGTTTGCGATCTACTGCTGAAAGCATTATGTAAGAGGTAGGTATCATTAATTCTGGCCAGCTAAAGTGGTATGGCACACTTGAATATCTTGTTCCTACAAAATTATCCTTTCCCTGCTAAGGGAGATATGCAAAGAAGGCTCACCTTAACTGAGGGCTGGCCAACACTAGAAAAGGCAATTAGGTGTTGCCTTTACTAGTCAAAAGGGCTTGCTATGGAAACTAATGAACAAAACTGCTTCTAAAAGCACTAGCTTACAAACCAGGACTTCTGTATCTCTTCTCTTCCAGACTACACTGCCAACTTTTCAAAGCCCAGAGTTTTCCGTTACGAGGCAGCATGAAGACTTTGTGTGGCTACATGATACGCTTACTGAAACTGAAGAGTATGCAGGATTTATTGTAAGTGTTTGTCTTGCTTAGGATTGAATTTTATAATGGGAAAATGTGGTGCGCCTAAGAGGAAGTTAGTAAGGATGCTAACCCTGCTAAAGTAAATACCGCTAGTATTTTCTGTCTTGGATCTTAACGATGCAGATTCAATGTGGTTGTAACATGGCTTTGCTTTTATCTTCCCTGAACTGCCTGAAAACCCTGCCATACCCTGCCCTCCACTCTCTTTTAAGCTCACGGTATTGGAATCCTGCAGGTACTGCAGAGTGGATTTGCCCCCGTGTTGGTATCATTCCTTACCCCATAGAAGCCCTTCTGGAGAGAGAGCCATTGATTACCCTGCTGCCAGGACTTTTGAGAACTTGACACTTCAGTGTTGAGTCCAGGGGTAGCAGCTGGTGGAGAGCCTCCGTTAGTACGGCTTCTCCAGGAGCCATGCTGATCACAGGATAAACAGGCCCATGTCTCCACATCATGTGACACAGGATTTGTGGGCACTCTGGATGAGCCCTATTGCATCCACAAACAAACTGCACTACACACAACCTGGGTAAAAAGAGCAGCAGTACATTAGTTTACAAGGTAGCTATGGAAACGCCAGGAACCTTCACTACAGAGTGATAGGTACTTGCAACTAATACAGTCTTTTATATTGACTAGATACCTCCAGCACCTTCAAAGCCTGACTTTGATGGTCCCAGAGAGAAGATGCAGAAACTTGGGGAAGGAGAAGTCTCTATGACAAAAGAGGAATTTGCAAAAATGAAGCAAGAACTAGAAGCGTAAGTATGTGTAGCTGTGTGTGGACACCAAAGTCAGTCTGCATCTTGGTGGAGGAGCTACTTGCATGGTAGCACCAACCCTGTTTAAAATAAGGCTCTGGCTTGAGGTGTAACTTTACCATAACACTTTTAACCAGGTCTCTGTGTTTCTAGAAAGTCTTGGACTTGGTTAGATAAAGCATATAAATGCCTAACAACCTTAGTACCTTTCCCAGCCCTGAAGAAGAGCTCTGTGTAGCTCGAAAGCTTGTCTCCCCAACAAAAGATTGTCCAATAAGAGATTACCCCACCCAGCTTGTCTCCCTAACCTTCATAAGACGTCTTTGGGCCATCACTGTGTGAATTCTAAAATATACTGGAAATGGCCAGGTGGAGGCAGGAACGCTTGTTCAGAAGCACTAGGCCAAAACCTGAAGCGTTAAATAAAATTATTTTTGTCAGAGCAACACTTGGTGCAGTGAAGTAGGCAGTATAGCCTACATGTCTCCATCAGTGCTTAACTTTGAGATTTTTTTTTCCCCCCCTTGATCCTCCAGTGAATACCTTGCTGTCTTTAAGAAGACCGTGTCATCACATGAAGTTTTCCTTCAGCGACTTTCTTCTCATCCTGTGCTCAACAAAGATCGCAACTTCCATGTTTTCCTAGAGTATGACCAGGATGTAAGGAATCTTCCTCCATTTCCTCTGCACTTCTGGGACAGGATGTTAAGAATGCAGTCAGTTTCCATGAACTCGTGTATCAATTTTGTTACAGCTACAGCAAATTCCAATGTAAACACACAATCCTACATAGGGTTTATACCAGGAGTTCTCAAACTGGTGGTCGGGACCCCTCGGGGGGTCATGAGCTGTCAGCCTCCACCCCAAACTATGCTTTGCCTCCAGCATTTATAATGGTGTTCAATATATTAAAGTGTTTTTAATTTATAAGGGAGGGGGTCGCACTCAGAGGCGTGCTATATGAGAGGGGTCACAGTACAAAAATTTGAGAACCACTGGTTTATACTGTTATCCAGGTAGGATTGTGCAATCAACATCTCAAAGAATATCCTAGGGCCAAAAATTCCATCTCATTCAAAGCTTTTTTTTTGGGGGGGGGTCAGTATTCATGACAGAAATATCATTGCCTCAAAATATAAATTGCAACATACAAACCAGGCTCGATTGACTTAAAACGCTGACTTTAAATCAGGACTTAAATCGGCAAATGGGAAACATTGATTTAAATCACTGATGCAAATCTTGTTTTGCATGTGTACCTTTCAGTTGTCTTCCAAAAGAGGCTGATTGTCATGAGTGGTATAATTTGGTATTACTTTTTGCTAGCTGGGAGGATGCACTAGTTCATGATTTGTCAAATTACATTTAGTTGGAAACTTGGAATTCGATTTAAAATGCATAAACAGCATTTAAAAACGCTTTAATTAAATAAAACCGCTTTAAATGTTTTGAATATATAAGAAAAAATAAGCAAGTCATAAATTAAAAACATTCTGATGAATTTATTCAAGTGAGCGCTCACTGTAGTTGGGGAATTGAATTGACTTTTTGGTTGTCACGTCCTTCAAGATTTTAGACCTTGTAGATCTCATTTCCATACCCACTTCTATAGATTGGAGGGGCGGGGAACAAGCTTTCAACCCCCACTTGGTTTCTCCACTTTGAATAAACTAGTAATTGAATTGAACTGCACCTCTACCCCGATATAACATGAATTCAGATATAACACGGTAAAGCAGTGCTCCGGGGGGGGGGCGGGGCTGCGCACTCCAGCAGATCAAAGCAAATTCGATATAACGCGGTTTCACCTATAACGCGGTAAGATTTTTTTTTTTTTGGCTCCCGAGGACAGCGCTCTATCCGGGTAGAGGTGTAGTTGAATACACAAAAATGAAGAATATAATCTCTCTGCATCTGCAGAAGATGCTACTGCTAAGCTGGTTTAGCCCTTCAACAAACTTTGATTCCAGGTGCTTAGCCAGTGACTTCCTTGAAGACTTCAGCAGCAAACATACTTCTCAAATATTCTTGGTTTTTAAGCGTTACAGTAATTATAGACCTTAACATAGGTTATCATAATTCAGAACTAATTTTCAGTAGGATTATTTTTTAAAGAAAAATGTACTTACATTTTTTTTAAAAAGGGATTTTTTTTTTATCTACCCTAATTAAGCTTCTTCAGAAAAGCCTGTGCACCTCAGACTGTCTTTCTCCAGCTGTAGGGGCTGCTGTGTAACCTGCCCATTACACAGCATCTCTGCTTTGTATGTTCCCTCTTTATTCAGAGGGATTAAATACACCTTACTTCTAATGCACCTGCAGCTGTGGGAAAGACTGTTATAACATCCTTGTTCATAAATTTGTCTTTGTGCTGAATTCATTTAACTCCCATGTTTGTAACAGTAGTCCCTTCCTTCATTACAAGAAGACCTCTCTGGTGCTATAACTTGAAAACAGGAATTCTAGAGGAAACTTGCAATTCAATCACTTTTTTAAAATATACCTTGAAGTTTAGTGCAGTACAAACATCACTTTGTATGGTGCAGTGACAACACCAGTACAACATTAAACTTGAAGCTTGTCTTTGAACTACTTTTTACTCTAAAACTTTTGTTGTTTTTTGTTTTTTAGCTAAGCGTTCGGAGAAAAAATACAAAAGAAATGTTTGGTGGCTTTTTAAAAAGCATGGTGAAGAGTGCTGATGAAGTCCTCTTCTCTGGAGTGAAGGTAAGAAGATTTGCTCCCCTTCAACAACCATCAGATACCTTTTCACTCTGGCTTTCCACTATGTAGGATTGCTTTATTCCTGGTGCAGGTTTCTCCTAGCTTTGTCAAGAGTAGTCTGAAGGATCAGTTAAGCCAATCCATTGCAGAGTTGTGAGAGCACTTGATTGTGTCTGAATAGATAAAACCTGCCTGCGTAGAGGAAGTACGTGACTGGCAAGCTGGGGATGAAATTGACAAATCCTGGGCTCCAAGGATATAAATACTGAAGGTGGGCATCCAAGGAGTCAGTTTTGTTCTTCTCTCTTCCCCCCCGCAAAACATCTAAAGTTTCAGTACACAGTGAAGAGTCACCCAGTAATATCCTGCTAAAGAAACTGCTCTGAGTGTAGTTAACTCTTGGGCAAAAATGTGGTGGTCTGCTGAAACTTCTGCATATCTAATAGTACTAGAATGCCTCCACTCAGCTCCAGAAACCAATACCTCCCACTGAAGGGGGTGGGGAGAGCAGGGGTCTCCACATGCTACCCCTGCCTGCAAGCACCACCCTTGCAGCTCCCATCAGCTGGGGAACTGTGGCCAATGGGAGCTCTGGGGGCGGTGCCTGCAGAGAGGGTCAGTGGGCAGAGCCACGTTTTCTTTCCCCCGCCTTGGCCCCTTCTGGGAGCGGGCTGGGGCTGGGGCAGGCAGGGAGCCTGCCTTAGCCTCGCTGAGCTGCCCGAGGTAAGTGCCGCCCAGCAGGAAGCCACACCCCCACCCTGAACCCCCTTCCCAGAGCCTGCACCCCAAACCTCCTCCTGCACTCCAACACTGTGCCCCAGGCTCTGCCCAGAGCCCCCTCCCACACTGCAAACCCTTTGGCCCCAGCCCAGAGCCTGCATCCCCTCCTGAACCCCCAGCCCAGTGAAAGTGAGTGAGAGTGGGGGGGAGGGAGTGATGGAGATGGTGGGGGTGGAGTGAGCAGGGTGGGGGCTGAGGGAAGGAGTGAGGTAGATATTGGGTTGCCCTTAAACTTCAAAAGTGATCTTGAGCATAAAAAGGTTGGAGACCCCTGCACTAGAACAATGGAACTGGAAACGTTGGGAGACCGGCCACTGAACCTGGAGCTTGCTTCTGAACCTCTCCCCTTCAGATAGCAATGCTAATCTCCCATGACCTAGGCTCTTTCTAAGGAAATGCCACAAAATCAGATCTAAAGGTCCAGCTCCTGCTGACTGTAAGTAGAGAACTAGTTATCCTTGAAGTGCTCATAACTCGGGGAGGTGCTGACTAGTGATAGACAGCATGTAGTAGCACAGTTGTTTCCTTAGACAATGAAAATTTCAGGTAACTCTATACTACATTTCCTGTGTTTCTCACAACCTTCTGAAGTGCAGAGCAACAGATGCATGTGCATCATGTGTTGCAGCTGCACTAATTAAGAGCTGAATGGGACAAAGCTTTTTCTTTCCATTCTCAGTGTTAATTTTGCCTTTAACTTCCTTTGCTTGTGCTTTTAAGTGGATTACCACGTTAATGAACTTGGCTGCACTAAATACGTAGTAAAACACTAAACTTTATAGTACATGCTGTAATCCCAGTTATGACTGTAAGAACCATAACTTCTGAACTTTTTTTTTGTCGTGTTTTAAATTGCTGCCCATCACACACCACTGGCCTGGAGAATTGGGTCTGCAACATCGCTAACTTGCAGCCCATGATGCCATGGGGCTCTTTAGTAGCAACCCAAGTTGGGTGGAGGTACGTCAAAAGGAAAACGAGAATTCAGTGCCACCAGACTCTTTTTAGGGGTCCCTCATCACTTTTGCATAAAGAGGAAACTTGTACTCGAGAAACCTTTTAAGCAGCCTTGGCTTGTTTCATTGTGTACACTATGAAGGGGAGGTTAGAAATGTGTAGCCACACTTACTGGCCAGATTCACAACGTAGGGGCAAAGGTTTAAAGTCTCTTACTGAACTCATTGGTAAATGAAGGAGATGCTAATGCTCTAGCCGTGCAATCGGTCTAACAGATCATACTCTCTTTTCAGGAGGTGGATGACTTCTTTGAGCAAGAGAAGACTTTTCTCGTAAACTATTATAACAGAATCAAGGATGCGTGCGCAAAGGCAGATAAGATGACAAGATCACATAAAAGTGAACTCTTTTTACAAACCTTTTCTGTGTAATGTCAGTGTATGTCACTAGAGACAAAACTGACAGCATTGTCCTTGTTCCTGCAGATGTTGCAGATGACTACATCAGCACTTCAGCTTGCTTGAACAGCCTGGCTTTAGAAGAGCCCACAGTCACTAAAAAGTAAGCAAACCCACTAATTGTTCAGTGAATACCTGATCTCCGACTTCTGCATGGAGTACTCCAATTTTAATTCTGTTACACAGTAAACTGAATCCTGGCTTTGTCTGAGATCCCCTCCTTGGTAATTAGTGTCTCTAGTGTTGGCGTTCAGAATGTGGGTTTTTTATTTCTATTTTATTTTTATTTTTGTAATGGTGCTATCAATATGGCACACTTAATTTAATTTTATTTTTTTTAAGCCGCATATCCACTTCCACTTAATGTTTTTAAATAGAATCCTAGTTGAATCCAGCAGATTTGGACTCTTGGTGCACAGGATGTCTGACCAAGTTTTAGCCTTATAGAATCATAGAACTGGAAGGGACCTTGAGAGGTCATCTAGTCCAGTCCTCTCCACTCAAGGCAGAACTAAGTATTATCTAGACCATCCCTGACAGGTTTGTCCAACCTGCTCTTAAAAATCCCAATGATGGAGATTCCACCACCTCCCTAGACAATTTATTCCAGTGCTTAACCACTCTGACAGGAAGTTTTTCCTAATGTCCAACCTTAACCGCCCTTGCTGCAATTTAAGCCCATTGCTGCTTGTCCTATCCTCAGAGGTTAAGAACAACCATTTTTCTCCCTCCTCCTTGTGACAACCTTTTATATACTTGAAAACTGATGTCCCCTCTGTCTTCTCTTCTCCAGACTAAACAAACCCAATTTTTTTTTTTTCCAGTCTTCCCTCATAGGTCATGTTTTCTAGACCTTTAATCATTTTTGTTGCTCTTCTCTGGACTTTCTCCAATTTGTCCACATCCTTCCTGAAATGTGGCACCCAGAACTGGACACAATACTCCAATTGCAGCCTAATCAGCACGGAGTAGAGTGGAAGAATTACTTCTCGTGTCTTGCTTACAATACTCTTAATACATCCCAGAATGTTTGCCTGTTTTGCAACAGTGTTGACTCATATGACCCCCAGATCCCTTTCCGCAGTACTCCTTCCTAGGCAGTCATTTCCTATTTTGTATGTGTTATACAAAATGTTATAGAAGCCCTGTCTAACATATAACTAAGTTTGTACCCTGTGCATGACAAGCTTGTCTGTAAACGTGGCATGTGTCCATACATAGCCAATACTCATGGTGGTAACTAACCATGTGTGTCCTGTGCCTGGAGCCTGTAGTAGTCTGACACATGGCTGTCTTCTGGTGATGTCAGAATTTTTAGCGTAGAAGGGACCCCTGACTACCTGTAAACAGGTTGGCCAGTCTTCCTTCTTCCTAGCTCCTGTAACCAGGTTGCACTAGAGTACATTGCCTTAGGACATATAGAGGAGCACCCACAACATGAGACTTGCTATATGCTGTTAAGGTGCATGGGATAGCTGTCAGTATCTTCCCAGAATTCACGGATACCATTCATTGGTTTGTTTGTGGATTTGGACAAACACTGACTTATAACTGTCTGCACCGAGGCTCTTTTCTCCATGCAAGTCAGCGATTTGTTAATTTATCAGGCCAGTTTTTACTGGGAGAACCATTCTGTATGAGGCCTGAATGACTTGCATAAATAATAAGTGGTGTAATGCAAAATGTCCCCTCAAAGTGGTGTCCCGTAAGCATTATTAAACCTTTCTTTGTGGCTCTAGCGCATAAAGCCAAGCCCATTGGAACAAAGAGCTTACAAGTTGGGGAGACTCTCATAAGCAGGCTAAAGCTAAAAGCGCCTTGTCTCCTCACACTGGTTTCCGTTCAGTCCGGACACATTTTCTTACCTGTACTTGAATTTCCTCATTCAAATAGGACTTGTCTAAACCTGTACCTACGCCAGTCTGCAAACTTGTGTCGGTTTCTGCTCTCGTGCTAACGAATCTTGTGTTCTTTAAGTGCTACATTACAGATCACCATGAAACGTAAGTAAATCTTTTTTTCTTTCTTTTAGGTACTTGTTGAAAGTTGCTGAGCTCTTTGAAAAACTCAGGGTAAGAGCTTCTTTGAAGAGCTGTAAATCTAGGTTTCATTGTCTCTTGTTACGTCATTCCTATCTGCTCCTTTCTTCTGTAGAAGGTAGAGAGTCGTGTGTCATCAGACGAAGACTTAAAGCTGACTGAACTGTTAAGATACTACATGCTCAACATAGAAGCAGCAAAGGTGAGCCACTTCTGCTAAAGCTCATCCTGTATTATTCCCTGAAGTTAGGGAATGAGCTTGTGCATGTGTGTTCCAAAAAACCCCCACAACAAGGAATACAGCCTGAGTCTCTCCCCTGCCTTGTCCCTGTAAAAATAGATATGCTGTGCATGTTTTCTGGGCTTTAATCCAGCGGAACGGAGTAGAGAAGTTCAGAGCAAAGTGTTGTGAGGGGACTCTTGACAAGCCACTCCTCCCTCCAAAACCAGGGATCTGCTAGCTGACAGCTTAAATAGCTCAGCAATTGTCGTCAACTGGGGGAGACTCTCAAGTAGTCAAAACTCCCTTTTTACCACTTAATGTAAGCAGAAAGCAGCTCTTCAAGGCAGGAGGTCAAGTCTACCAGCTGTTTTAGTTCAAGAGTCTCTCAAAAGCCCTTCACGTTTCCTATTGGATTGTGTTGTGCAACCTTTTTTTTAAAAAATCTTAGTTTGTAAGAAGATAATCAGATCATAAGCAGCTGTACCAACTTGAGTCTTGTTTTTACCTTTAATTCTAACAATCTCAGGTTAGATCTTCAGTATGTAACAGCCTTTCGTCATGAAAACAGTCTTCCCCCAATCCTGACAGACACATGCTGGGACTGGATGACCAGGGATGGATCACTTCATTCCCTTGGAAGCATCTGGCATTAGCCACTGCCGGAAGACAGGATACTGGACTAGCTGGACCATTGGTCTGACTCAGTATGACTGTTCTTATGTTCCAAGTCCCCTGAGGGTATGTCTGCACAGCAAAGAGAAACCTGTGGCTGGCCTGGGCTAGCCAACTTGGGCATGCAGGGCTCAGGCTGCAGGGCTTTCATTGCTGTGTAGACTTCTGGGCTCAAGCTGGAGCCTGAGCTTTGGGACCGTGCACAGTTGGAGGGTCTAGAACTTGGTTTCTAGCCCGAGCCTGGAAATCTACACTGCAATACAAGCCCTGTGAGCCCGAGTCGGCTGGCCCTTGCCAGCCGTGGGTTTCTCTTTGCTGTGTAGATATACCATGAGCTGTCACCATTCCCATAAAGCGGGACTTTGAGAAGTGCTTAGTGTAGTCCTAATGCTGCTCCCATTCAAGTAATGGTAAACCCACTGACCTCAATGGGGAGAGACTTAACTTAGCACGGAGTTCTTTCAAAAACATCCTTCATGTTTAAGATTAAAAATGGCACCTGCCTCCTACCACTTCTCATTGCTTTGTCATGGATTTGGTGTGAACTTGAGTTCAGATTCCATTAGATCAAGTTTATGGTGGGACCTTCCATGTACCTTCGAGAGCAAACTTTATTGCTGGTCAGTGTTCCATTCTGATCATACTCGTGCTGTTACGAAGGAGGGTGCCACGCTGGGCTGGAGAAGATGTTGCAAATAGTGCAGACGGAAACCCTAGTATAGCTGGTGGTTTGTGTCAGGCTTGTACTATGGGGTGTGTGTGTATATATAGAGTATAATAAATAATGTTACAGCATTGGATCATTCAGAGAAATGCAATACAAACACTCTCTAGCCACTCAAACAGTGGCCTCCGTATCCTTAATAGTTTTACAGGGCATTGTTGATGCCTTATAACTGTTCTTTTTACAGAACACTGTTTTGTACAAGTATTTCTAGATTAGTGTAAATACAGTGCTAGTGTATCTCTAGGTTCTTAAGGAGTGACATTAATGGCTGCAGAAAGTCCTTCTAAGCCAGCAGAGCACTTGATCCTACCTCTTAGAAGTAGTTTGTGTGAGGCTTATTGCTTGCCTTACTCTGCAACCAAAGCACAGAATCCAGAACCAATTTCTCTAGATGCTGTTGATACAAATAAGAGTAACATCCAATATATATATATTTTTTAATTAAAGGATCTCCTATACAGACGTACCCGGAGTCTTGCGGACTATGAAAATTCAAACAAAGCCCTGGACAAAGCTAGATTGAAAAGCAAAGATGTCAGACTGGCAGAAGCACATCAGCAAGACTGCTGTCAGAAGTTTGAAAAACTTTCAGAGTCTGCAAAGGAAGGTAAAACATCACGGCGCACGAAATTCCATTGATCCTCTGCATCCTTTCCAGGCCTCTCTGAGGGAATTTCTCCTTAGTAACTCCATGGAGTACTGTGCTCCACAGCTCACCCAAAAGTCCCATTTCTCCTAACTCTTCTCTCTAGGCTAGCAGGCTTTGAGTAAGGTAGTCAAACAGTTTTAGTATCCCTAAATATTCCTTTCTAATAATTGGTGACCTCAATTAAATGTTCAGTCATCTGGTGTTCTTCAAACTAAGCAGATCATTGTAATACTTACATTGTAAGAAAGAACAGGGGCCTATCCTTATGGTGTTTAATGGTCCTGCATTTTCCTTTTGGGTTGAAGCTTTGTTCTTGCTATCTCCCTCCCCCCCCAAGGGTAACTTTGGAACTAAATCCCTTCAGCTACACGAAGTCAAGATGCCCAAATGGGTGTCGATCAGTGGTCCATTTAGAGCAGTATTTGAGTCATGCAGGTCTAGTGTGAGGTATCTAATGGAAAACAAGGCGAAACTCTTCTGATCAGAGCCCAAGCACGCTAGTAAAACATGCAAGAGGAAAGTGGTCTTCCCTAATTCTTGTTTCCCAACAATCCTCACTCCCAAGCCTGCTCTACCGGCTAGGAGGGGCATTCTAGGGCAGAGCTTACAGGTCCGCCATACCCTCACCTGAACATCTGTGCCCCTTTTACACAAGGGCAGGAGTGATCTGGGAATGCACATGCTACTGGCCAGAACGTAAATGTACATGACTGCAGCTTCTCTTGTGGCCAAATACAACTCGAGAACTGCACGCACCACTTCAGGAGTATAGGACTGAAACTTCAGAATGTCACACATGGAGTGACTCTTCTGACTAGTCTGTCTGAAGGACAAACTTGAATTATGAAACTGACGTAAGGGTTTCAGTATGTGCCTCTCAAACTGTGCACACGTTAAGATGCATGACGGTGCAATTCCAGAGCACTGCTGTGATCTAGCAGCTAGAGCAGAGAACTGAGAATTCAGTTCTACTTGGAGAGCTGCCTCTGACTTGCTGTCACTTAGGGTACGTCACTTAACCGCTTGGTGCTGCTGTTTTATTGCATATACAATCATAACCTCCCACCCGGTTAAGTAAACGTTGGATTTAAGGATCTCTAAGCACTCTGCAAAGTACTTGCTTTGCATAAAAGTTCATGTAGTATTGCAGGATGAATGAATAAAACTCTGGCTACTCTAACCTACTGCACATTGCGTTCAACCACTGCTACTTAGGGGTATGTACATAAGTCTAGAGTAGGTTTGTGTTTTAAGGGGGTTGGGGGGCAGGGACAGTTGACTTCCATGTCTGCTGGACTGTCTAGAGTATCTAGTCAGTGTCTGTCTCTACCTTAGTCCTCTTTCTTTTATATAGCAGTCTGTTTTGTGTATGCTAGGGATTCTGCAAAGATGTTAGGTTCCTACTACAAACAGCTTAATCTAGGACTAAGCACTCAAGGGATGAGGGAAGGGATTCAAATACATAAGCAGATAAGGTGAGCAAAGTGCTGTCTAGTGGGTGCTGTGTTGGGACCCCATGCTTCATGGTGGTTCTCTTGTGCTTCTAGAAGGTCTGGCAGTCCAGCAATGGGTAGTCCCTCTTGTCTGACCTGCCTCCATGCAGAGAGGAGGCACGACACATTGTCTGACTGCCAGCCATTCCAAGTGCTTTCCTAGACCAGGTAAGCCACACTTCCTTTCCCTCTGTTGATTCCTTACACATGTTAAGCAGGGTTTAAATGGCGTTAGCGCCCTTTCTCCTGTGGTACCACCCTATAGTCAGTCTCCCTATGCTGCAAAGGAGTTCAAAGTCCAGATTCCTGGGCTCTTGTACAGATGCCATACTATTGCTTTTATACTCTCCTTCTAGGAGGAAACAGGAGGCCGTAAGGGCTATTCCTTGGAGTTCTTGGGTCTACTCTCTTCAGAATTTCAACTTCTTGGACACTATTCTTCAGAAGAGGAGCTAGGCAGGGGTGTCAAACTTGTTCTGAGTGCTGCTTGTAGTCTGTGAATCACATTAGGATGGCTTGACTTGCAACCATAAGAATGTAAACTTTGCGAATTAAAACTCTAAGTTTGGCAGACTGATACCATGTGCATGGGGTGGAAGTAAAGGGCAGGTCCTTTTGTTCCCCACTTCCCCAGAATTTAATGTTCATATATTTCCCTCCCTCTTGTTTGTAGAACTGATCAGCTTCAAGCGGAAGAGAATAGCAGCCTTTCGTAAAAATCTAATTGAAATGGCTGAGCTGGAAATCAAGCATGCAAAGGTAAGAACTCTCTCCCTAATGTAAAAAAGTGCACAGCTGTAACACCACGTCTGGGACCACAAACTCCCAAACCTTTCTCCTGATGAAATTGCTTTTTACTCTGGTTGCACATTAGAGGATTGTTCTTTCCTTGTAAAGCTAAGAAATTACATGCAAAATAACCTTTTTAAAAGGTTAAGTTTGAGTCAAGTACTAAAACTAGGAAAAGCCAGACTGGGTTGGCCCCTGTGTGTATGATGATCTAGTCTTTAATTACATGATTGCATACTAATTTTTTCAACAGGCCTCTGTGGTATTCTGTGTGCAGGATGGAGGATGCTCAGAGATTGAATATCCAGTGCGGATAATGAGGCTGCTTGTAGGACCCCTGACTCATTCGCTGGAGTAGTTGAAAAGTCTAGAGAATGCTGCAGGAAGAAGATAGGACCCAGTTCTCCTGGGTCTCTTCCACAGACTCTATGTGCCACTGCACAATCACTTAAATTCAGAGATGGCCACTGTTCCTCATCTTCCAAGAGCCCAACTTGAGACACCTGAGGCCTCATTCATGAGTGCTGAGCACTCAGACCTCCAAATAATCCATGGGAGCTGCAAATGCTCAGCGCCTCTGAATAATCAGACTGCGGGTATCTCATGTTGGGCATTAATCATTCAGGCACCCACAATTAGTGGACACTTGCAAATCCTGGCCTTGAATCTCCCTGTGCCTCAGTTCCCCCAGCTGTAAAATGGGGAGGGTACTTCCCATCTCACGAGTTGCACAGACGATCTTGCAAATGCTTGTTCTATAGTGAGCACTGAATGAGATGGGCCCGGTGGGTGGAGGAGGATAGTATGTGACCTCATAATTAAAGACTATATATGCACACTTCAAGGGGCAGAATTAAGGTTGCTTGTGCAACCTTAATTTTGGCACTTCCTAACTTGTTTGCTTGTCTATGCAACCTTAGCATCCTTCTAGTGGTCTTTGTAGTGATGATACTAAACGTAGCTTTCAGACAGTCCAGAAAATTCAGCCTTTCCGTTTTTGAGAGCATCAAAACTGCTGAGCTCACTTGTTTCCAGAGTGTGAATTCATTTGGTGCCTGTTTTTGATCCCAGGCTTCTCACTGAGAATTAACTGTCTTCCCTTCCAGAACAGTGTCTCTCTCCTGCAAAGCTGCATTGACTTGTTCAAGAACAACTAAGGCGCCTTAATCGGAAAGAATGTGAAAAAAACAGCATCAGTTGCACTCCACAGCCATGGGAAAATTTATATTTAGCTTGACTTCATTAGGTTAAAATATATAAATAAAGACATTATTAGTCAAACAAAATGTTTGAGACACTTAACCCTGTTGATGCCAATGTATTGGCTTCCGTGGTATAAATGAAAGCTGAATTGCATATGAATTACTTGGATGTAGCTAATTTCCTGTTGAGAGTTAATATCTCGCGGTAGGCAAAAAGTACAAGTACTAGATTCCAGAATGTTGACCAGTTTTCTAATTATAAGAAGGGGCAATTCTCTCCAAGTGTGAATGACATTAAGGTGGTATTGCAATCTCTCTCTAGCCTAAACTATATGTTAAAGAAGTTCATATTTGGGAGGGTCTTATGTACATTCTTAAGCAATTTTATAAGGTAAAATACATTCCACTTCATAGACAGATTTCTACTACAGTGTATTTTGGATTTCTATAACTACATTCAGTATTTGTACACTCAGCAATACAGCAAAAATAAAGATGTCTAATACTATGAAGTGTGTTTCTATAAACTAAATGGCCCTGTATAATCTGTATATGGGATTTAAACCCCTAAGTAGTTTAGGGGAAGATTGTTTTCATATCATGAAAACCTGTTACACACTGAATAGCTAACCTGAATGATTGTTGCAATTAAAGGCAAAAACAAGACTGAAGTTGGTACAGCTGCTTATGGTCTGATTATCTTCTTACAAACTAACATTTAAAAAAAGTTGCACAACACAATCCAATAGGAAATCTGAAGGGTTTTTTTTGAGACTCTTGAACTAAAATGGCTGGTAGACTTGACCTCCTGCCTTGAAGATCTGCTTTCTTGCTGTACTTTGCATCCTGGCACTTTCCTTTTCTCTAACAACTGGTAGCTGAGCTCAGGTTGGTTGTCCTAAAGAAATACAACATCTTGGTACGCTCTGAGTGGCAGGTGAATTGGGTATTGTCAGTGCAAGGGTGGGCAGATTGATCTCTCATGGGACAACCTTTTGTAAACAGCTGAATTTCATTATTCCACTGTATACTTTGTGCCTGTATAGTGTTTTTATCAGATCTCAAAGTGCTTTATGAAAGAGCAATATCAGGGGAGGGGGATAGCTCAGTGGTTTGAGCATTGGCCTGCTAAACCCAGGGTTGTGAGTTCAATCCTTGAGGGGGGCCATTGAGGGAGCTGGGGCAAAAATATGTCTGGGGATTGGTCCCTCTTTGACCAGGGGGTTGGACTAGATGACCTCCCTGAGGTCCCTTCTAACCCTGATATTCTATGATTATCCCCATTTTACAGATGGGGGGGAAACTGAGGCAAGGGGCTATGACATGCCTTGCCCACTATCCTCCAACAGGCGAGTGGCAGAGGTGGGAAGAGAACCCAGGTCTCCAGAGTTCCAATCAAGTAGCTTTAATTTAATTAGTCACCACATGACCTAGGCAGGATCAGTTTAGCTGGGCAGTAAAAGGTGTGACCCTGTCTAAAATGCAGTTGGCTAGTCATATAACTAGCCACCCTCCTTTCCCTGCCCCGTTGCTACATCCTGTTCTTGTGTCCCTGCCTCCATCCAGCATTAGTCCTTTCCCCTTTCCAAGATGGACTGCCTGTTGTGTAGTTTCTGCCCAACAGATCTGCTCTGTGGCTTATCCTATAGGCCCTAGAGCAGGACTGGGGCCTTGTTCCAGGTGCTGCCTTAAGACAGGGTTGCTGCCTTGAAGAGTTTGCAGTCTGGCAAGATGGAGTAAGTAGGTGTAGCGTTGCTGGGGAGGGGGGTATAGGAAAGGATAAGGCAAGTCCTAAAATGGGCAAAGTATCTGTACACAGCTTCTTTTAAAGAAGGAAAATAGACTTGCGTGGTCTGTGCTGGCTTATGACTAGAGAGGCTGAGTCGTCTCTCAAAACCTGCTTTACTCTCATTATAAATTCAGGGTTTCATTACACACCAGTCATCAGTAAAACACCAGGCGTATCCACTACACCTCCTGTAGCCACAGCTCCTCTAGCCGCAACTGTTTTGCTACCTGTTTAATTGGCTAGTGTCTGACTCTGGCAAGAGCTGAAGTTGCTTGCTTCTGACACGGTCCAGGAGGTTTCCAGGGAAGTGGGACAATAGTACGATCCCCAATGTATCGCTGCTTTTCTGTAAGGTTCTGGCTAAACCTTTTCTCCAGCCCTCTCCTGCGTGGGTTCCTACTGTGGATTTAAAGGAACACTACACTGCCCTCTTTAACCCACTTCTTTCCTGCGTAAGCCATCTTTAGCAAGAACTAGTATTTAAAACTGTAGATCTAAGTGAGTCAGTGGGGTCAGTAATTGTCTAGAGCGGGTGGCCTTGGTGGGTTTTAGCCAGTTGGTTCATGTCAAAATAGTAGGCTCCTGGGCAGTAGCGTTGATGCTCTACCACCATGGTTATCCCCTTTCTCTCAGGCTCTCGCATGAGTTCCATTTGGTTACAGGATTCTGTCTGTTTCTTCAAAGTGAACTAGGCAGATCAGCCTAAACCATGTAGGCTCTCTGTCTGCAGCGTCGTCTTACGGTAAAAGCTACAGCTGTCCAATGCTCTTTCCTATCAGTTTAATTTGGGAGAGGGTTTCCTGTCTCAAGTTTGGGTATATTTCAGGCTCCATTGTGACTCTTAGGTCATGTCTACAGGAGCACTTACATAGGCAAAACTCTTGTCGCCCAGGGGTGTGAAAGACCCCTCCTCCCCCCTGGGCACTGTAAGTTTTGCCGGCATAAGTGCTCATGTGCACAGTGCTATGTTGGCAGGAGACACTCTCCCATCCGAAGAAGTGAGCTGTAGCCCACGAAAGCTTATGCTACAATAAATTTGTTAGTCTCTAAGGTGCCACAAGTACTCCTGTTCCTTCTCCCACTGACATAACTGCCGCTGTTCGTTGAGCTGGTTTGATTGTGTCTACGGGAGAGCTCTCCTCTCGGCATAACGTGGCTACATGAGCAATCTTACAGCGGTGCAGCTGTAAGCTTGGACGTGTACACGTGACCTTAGACAACGCCTAAAGGTCATGTCGTGTCTTGGCCTCACATCCTCTAAAGCAGGGACCCCCTTGCTGTCAAGACTTGTATGGTTTGCAACAGCTTTCCAAGCTCCCAGGCCCCAAGTAGTTCTACTGGGCCACCTCTTGCACCAGGGGGGTGACCCTGTCAGAAGTGACAATGGGGTTGTGTGTTGGAGAATTCATAGCAGTCGATACTGCGTTCTCCCTCATGCTGGGGGGAGGGGCTAGCAGTGATAGGTTTGAAAACCCCTGGGTCCCACCAGCTGACAGCCTAGAGCTGGTGAAATCGTAGCCTGACAAAGGTGCTTTGAAACACTTCTGTCACCAGCTGAATTGTGGGGCCAGTGGGAAAACAGAATTACCAGGAAAAGTAGCTATTGGCTGGCCATGTCGTCTTTCTGTAACCACCTTATTCTCTGAAATATCTCTCTCCCCCCCCCCCCCAAAAGCAACCTGCAAGCAATAGTTCCTGGTCTCGAGTGGGGTGTGGGAGCTGAAGGAGTGGGGCCCTCACTGGTCTGAATGGATGCTGGACTGCCAGATTCACCTACTGCCCCACAGCCCTCAAGGGGAGTGGTCAGTTGCAGATCAGGCTGTGGGCCTACCCTGAGCTGCCTCTGTCCGCCTTTAGACGTCTTTGCTCGGTGGCCAGCAGTTTGCGGCTGGGACAAGTGAGTACAGTATATGCAGTGATTGCAGAGCAGTAGCAGCCAGCAGGGGGTGCTATTGTATTTTTTTTCTGAGAGCAGCTGCATCTTGAGATGTGGGTGTGCCGTTGCAGGCAGATGCTCTGTGCTCCCAGCACCTCACTCCAGATACGGTCTGTACCTATAGGGAGGGAGCTGACCAGCTTTCAGGCCAGTGGAGGGCACTAGTTCTCCAGCAAATACCCACTGGATGCTCCTGGCTGAGCCTGGTGGCTACTGACCTGACGGCAGTAGTGACACTACAGAGGGGCAGCTGCTCCACCATAGTTAAGATTGTAACTGAGTGTCCACTGTAAACCTGACTTCTATCTACTCCTAAAAATTAAAGAAAATCATATTACCCTGAATCTTAGCGAGTTAGTTCTGTAACCCTGGGAGACTGTCACCCTGACAACTGCTGTGATTCACATTAGGGGTTTATTATCTGGGCCACTTGAAATATATGGTGGGTGAATGCAGTTCCTTAATTCTATTCTTTTCCTTGTCACTTTCCAACATACAATTGATTCCCCTAGCAGAGATCTAGTGCGTTTTAACACTTTTTGGGCAAGGACCTTGCATAAGCAGCGTTGCTGTCTCTTGCAATATTTGGTGTGTTTCTTAAAGCCCCAGCTTCTGGAATCAGGTGAGTGGGGAGGACTTCTCTCTTACCCCCCTGCCCCCCAATTTTTTTTTTTTTTTTTTTTTTTTTTTAATGAAAGTTTCTAGCCCTCCTGGTTGGGTCACATCTTCAAACTTTCCTCCACAAGTGCATTGAAAAGGCTAAAAACACAGAAAGCAAATAAACAGAACCTAAAATGTATTGTTCTTTAGAAATCTCCTGAGGAGGTTTTAAGCCAGTCTCGTCATTCTTGAACGCTGGTGGCAATACCGTGTAACACAACTTGTTTTCTTTTGGAAGCACGCTGGGGGACATCCTCTCCGCTGTATTTACTTGCTCTTTTTTTCAGGGAGTGCTGTATTGTTGTATCCTACTGGGGCAGAGTTAAGGTTGTTAACGGCGTCTAAGTGCCTCGTGTGAGGAATGTGACCATAACTCTGCATTTCCTGGGGTTTGAATGTTCTCTTTTAAGCTAGCATTGGAAAGGTTACACATGCTTCAAACCCAGCTAGGCGCATGCAACTTTAATGATGGTTTCCCACTTAAAACGTCATTGATCAGTCATTGCAATGCTGTAATTTAAATGGCTGATTTGCACTTACGTTGTCCTGATGTAGCTGTTTCAGTTAGAGGTGTGTGTGTGTGTTTAATAGCAATAAATACTGGTAAAGAACCGCACCCACCAGAGGGTTTATCAGTATAAAAAGTACATTATGCTGGTATAGTTATTCCCCTGCCTGCAGAGTAATAGCTACATCTGTATACAACACACATCAATCTCACGGGGGAGGTGGTCCTGCTTTAACTTGATCACAGTCAGGCCTTGACATCTGAAAGGGCCCTAGCGATCAGGGATTTCCTGATGGGCTATGGGAATACAACTGGTTGTGGGTTCCCCTCTCACGCACCCCCCGCCCCCTATCCCGCGGGTGGTAGGCTGGGACAACCTTCTACAACTGGTATCTAACAAGATGTGGCATGAATTTACAGCATGACTAAATAAGTATCAGCGGGTTGCTGGACAATCCAGCTGTTTAAATGGCCCAGCTGTTAGGCTGCCAGCTCTGCGTTCATGCAGTAGGTTAGAGAAACGTGATGGCACCAAACAAGCTGCTGCCCACACAGCCCATCCATCCATAAATCTTGTGGGCAGTCGTGCTAAGATGACATAAGACGTTGACTCAGACTTTCGTTTGTCATGGGCTAATGTTCGCTTTTGATTTCGTTTTCCTTGGAGCTGGGCCTTGCCTAAGCCTTTGGCAGAACAAATGGACCAAAATGGAGGTGATTCATCTTCAAATAAAGAGGTTTTTAAAAACCCAGCTCCCTGATTCATGGGGTCACACGGAGGAGCAACCAGCTTTCATGTATGATCCCGCTCAGGAGTCTGTCTGTTCCGGTTGCGCTTATCCACCAGCTTGCCTTTACGCATGTGCATAGAGCTAAGCCTTTGCATTGGGGTTAGCAGAGCGGGGCCTTAAATCACATGCGGTAGAGTGAGACTTTTGCTGCGGTGTGTGGATTGTAGCTCAACAGTCACTTCTCTCTCCTCCTTTTGAGCTCGGTGGGCAGTCGTCCTGGAGGAGGAAAACTCTTCCTCACGCTGGTTTTCAACCTCTCCTCCATCTTGCTGGCAGAGATGCTGAACAGATCAGCCGAGCTCTCGGGTCCGTGTTTTTTTTTTTTTTTTTAGACGAGGTGGATGATTCTTTTGTATTCGGGGAGCTACAACTACCACTGGGGCGGACAGGTGTGCAGCAGTGAAAATGAGACCATTAGGGAGGGGATAATGCTGTAGGCATTCACTGACCAGCTGCATGCCCCAGCGTGGCAGTTCTGGGTCTGTGACATGAGCATCGGGGTGTGAGGGGGTCAGATTGTGGAAGGATCAGCTGCAGAACTTTTGGATGGGGAAGGCCAGGTTCCTGGATCTGTGGGCTGAGCTTGTCCCAGCTCCCCAGCGCAGAGACACTAGAATGAGAGCTGCTTTGGCAGTGAAGAAGTGGGTGGCCATCATGCTGTGGACAGCCAGTTTGGAGCTGGGAAATCTCTGGTGGGGAGATTGTCCTCCAGGTGCACCTGAAGGACATTCAGCGGGTCCTGCTGTGCAGGACTGGGACTCGGGGCACTATGCAGGAAATAATAGATGGATGTGATGCATCAGGCTCCCATCCCCTGCCTTACCTCTGAATACAGAAATGGGGGACTTCTCCATGGTTACACAGGTGCTGGTGGAGCACCCGGTATGTTTCACTGATTTTAGTGTTGGCTGGTCAGGGAAGATGTACGGCACTCGCCTCTTTAGGAATGCTGGACTTTTCCAAAAGCAGCAAGCAGGGAGATTTTTCCTGGACTGCCACGTTCACACAGGAGAGATTGCAACACCAATTGTGAGTCTCAGGGACCCAGCCTGCCCTTTGGTTCTCCAGAAGCCAAACGCAGGGCACATGGAGAGCAGCAAGGGAAGATTTTGCTATTGGCTGAGCAGGTGCTGGCTGATGAAAGGGGTGATGGAGATGGCTTTATGGCCAGGCTGGATCTGAGTGAGCCAGCTGTTCCCACAGCTGTTGCTGCCTGTTGTGTTTTACAGAATATTTGGGAGGCCAAGGGGGAAATGTAACCAGCACGGTGGAGGGTGGAAGTGGACAGACGGTCTGCACTTGCAAGCAGCCAGGCACAAGGGCATTTACCAGAGCCCACTGGGTGCCGTGCAGATACGGGAGGGAGCCGGAAGCATGCTGTGCCTAGAGAGTGTGCTGCTTTGTGTTACTTTGTGACTACACAGTCCATGGCCAGGTTATGAACTGTTCTCAGTCTGATGAGGGGTTACTGACTGGTGGGGTTGCAGCTCTGTATTGTGTGACAGAGAAAACCAGTTATGGGGATCACAAAATAGAGCCTGATGGTGAGGTAACACACCCCAAGCACACTGCTCAAAAGAGTGCACGGTGCTGGCTGCATCACAGGTCACGAGCATGCATGTACTCCTAGCAGTTCTCCTTCATGTCCTCTGGGGGGTGAGTGGAAGGTATACAGTTACAGAGCATATTGGGGTAGGGGGATTATATGTCCCTGGCCCTTGATGTCTATGCAGTGTAACGGGTGCTGGGGTGTAGGCCATTGGATGCTTTCTCATCTTGGCCTTCCTGCCTTTCCTCCAGCAAGCGTTCCCTCGGTTCCCTCGTCTCATAGACTCTAGAGTCGAGACTCGTGAGCAGCTCCCGGAACAAAGCAACCCCGTGCTCTGGGTGTCCCTAAACTCTGACTGTCACAAGCTGGGACTGGACGACGGGATGGATCACTCGCTGATAGTCCTGTTCATTCCCTCGGAAGCATCTGGCCACTGTCAGAACCCAGGCTACTGGGCTAAGTGGACCATTGTCTGACCCAGTTTGGCCGTTCTTATGTTCTCATTTCTTTCTTCTCCTTATCTTGGTCAGTCTTGCAGCAGATCTGGAGGGAGCGGCTCTCAAAGATACCACGATCAAGGTCAATTATAAACAACCAGACAGAGCCAGTGTTAGATTTTTTGGGGGGCTAGCAGACATCAACAGGCCATGACTCCCTAACATTTCCCCCATATAGATCTGCGTAAAAATATGAGCAGAACAGCGTCCCAGTCACTACCGCTTGCTTCAGGGCCGTGCAATAGCACACGGCATGGTGAGTAGATGGGGGGTGCTTTTCAAATCCCATAGTCGGCTCCTGGCTCGGTGCAGGGACAGTGTGGTAAATACTGCTGAACTTAGGACGGGCAGTGGTGACTCTTGTGGGTATATCGCTGCGAAGGCGCCAAAGGCCTAGAGAAGGCGGCCGCTCAAGGTTGCTGGGCCCGTATACTGCTGAGTCCCTCACAGCAATAGTGACCCCGGAGCTCAGGAAGCGTCATACTGTAGTGGGAGAAACAAGGCAGCTCTTCCTAGATACATGCAGGCAAAGGTGGAGCAAAACATGCTCGGAAACTTCAGAGAAATTGTGCCAGAGGACACAAGGGATGTCGGTCGACCTGCAAGCAGAGAAGAATTGTGGTCGCCGGCTAGTTCTGGGAACCAGTCCCAGCAAAGCCCCCGAGCCAGCAACAGTTTCTACCTCTTTCCTGAATCCCAGCACAGCATGCGAGGAATTGGTTTGGGGCTTTCAGGCTGTGTCTGCACTCGAAAGCTGCAGTGGCCCAGCTGCTGTAGCACTGACATTTACTACAGTGACAGAGGAAGTTCTTCTGTTGCTACAGTCAATCCCCCTGTCTGAGAAGGGGTAGCTCAGTCAGTGTCTACACTGGGCTTAGGTCAACTAAGTTACATTGAGCAGGATGTGACTGAATATTTTTCACAGCTCTGAGCGATGTAGTGAAGCCAACCTAACGCTGTAGGATAGATCGGCCCAGACTTGAAAACCAGAATATTGTGTTAGGTATATCTCCATATGTTGTTTATTATTATCATCATCTCATAGAGCTGGAAGGGACCCCAAAAGGTCATCAAGTCCAGTCCCCTGCTTTCACTAGCAGGACCAAGGACTGATTTTGCCCCAGATCCCTAAGTGGCCCCCTCAAGGATTGAACTCACAACCCTGGGTTTAGCAAGCCAATGCTCAAACCACTGAGCTATCCCTCCTGGTGTTTTGAACTAGCAGACCTGCATCCAGTAAGTTCACAACAGGGTTTCAGCAAAACATGTTGCCTGACTGCCCAGTCACTGGATGGGCAAATACAAGCATTCATTTGTATTCCCAATGTATTGAATTTGGATGCTGAAGCACTGGTTCACATGTATTTCTTTTTTGGGGTTGAGTGCATTGAATCATAGTCAGATTGCTTTTATTTTACTAGAAGATTTTTTTTTTTTTCTGCCCGCACTGGTGGAAGTGTCCCGGTAGACAGCGTATGTCACTCGGAGGTGGTTTAACTTGAACTTAAGTACAGCCATACTGGATCGGACCAATGGTCCATGTATGGATTTATATAGAGGCATTATGATATTTTCTGTCTTATCTATCCCATTCCTATTGGTTTCTAACACGCTGTTAGCTTTTTTGACTGCCGCTGCACATTGAGCGGATGTTTGCAAAGAACTATCCACAAGGACTCCAAGATCTCGTTAAGTGGTAACAGCTAATTTAGACTCCATCATTTAAGAACATAAAAACAGCCATACAGGGTCAGACCAATGGCCCATCTAGCCCAGTATCCTGTCTTCCGTCAGTGGCCAATGCCAGGTGCCCCAGAGGGAATGAACAGCGCAGGTCATCATCAAGTGATCCATCCCCTGTCGCCCATTCCCAGCTTCTCACATTTTGTATGTCTAGTTGGGATTGTTTTCCAATGTGCATTACTTTGCACTTATCAACATCGAACGGGCAGGCAGGAGTTTGTCGGTGGGACTCAAAGTGGAGTGTGGATGCGGGCGAGGCTGGGCTGACACAAGACCCGTGTTACCGGCAAAGCTCTGTAGTGAAGACCAGGCCTGAGTTTAATTTTAAAAAACATTGTTTCTCGCCTTTCTGGCTGTGGAGAAAACCTTCCATGTGGGCGTGAGCTGGTCAAGTCACTGTACAGCCGTGGGGTGGGAAGGGAGACCAGGGGCCTCTCTCTCCAAATCCCAGGGGTGAGGAGAACAGGAAACCAGGGGCAGGTGGGGCTGGTTCACAGAAGCTGGGGATGTTAGTGGAAAAGCCACTAAAGAACTTCAGTGAAGTGTTGGGTGCGCTCTCCACGGGCGGGAGGAAGGATAGTCTTGTGGTTAGAGCCTGGGCTAGGACTTGAAGAGTTCTAGGTCCAACCCTTGGTGGTTCTTCGCGTGCTGTCCCTGTGAGTGCTCCGCTCCAGGTGACGGTGTGTCCCGGTTCTCTCCCAGACTGTATGTGACCTTGAGGAGATCAGTTCGGCAGAGGTGCTGGAAGTAGGGGTGCTGCCGCACTCCCTGGCTGGCTTGAAGTGGTTTCCATCGTGGACCGGGTTTGCAGCTTGATTCAATGGTTCTCAGCGCCCCTACGCTTAGGCCCAGATCTTCCAAGGTATTTAGGTGCCTAACTCCCATTGGTTTCATCAATCTCTCTCTGCCCGAGGTCCCCATCTGTAAAATGGGGGTAATATTATTTTTTTTCTCCCACCCATAAATTTAATTGTCTGTCGACTATAAACTCTTTGGGGGCTGGGACAGTCTCTCACTGGAGCAGTGGGCCACTGATCTCAGTCAGGGATCCTACTGTAATATAAATAATTATTTCCAATAACCACAAACTAGAATTTCCCAGAAAGAACCAGGAGCGGGCCAAGAACATTCTGGTGGGCTTTCATAGAGGATCTGGCACGTGCAGTCATCTTAGCGAAATCGATCATAGCAAGAGGAACAGCGATTCTGCTGAAATCACATGAGCAATGAACTCTGCAGAGCCCCCTTTTGTGGTCAGAGGGATCAGGGCGTGACCCAACATTCTGTGATGACAGCCAGCTGTAGCGGAGGAGTTTTGCTGCTCCATGTGGGATAGCGGTACTGAAAAAAGTCCTTTTTCAACTTGTGCTTCTCTGAAGAAATGGTTGAGACGCGACCATGGCCAAGGAGCGCTGATCTGCAGTTCATTCATTCAGAGCGATCTCAGACACCAGGAAACTGGTAGAAAATAAAGCTGACTGCACCGCAACCAGGATCTTGAAGGTAATTGCTTGTGTGTAGAGCTTTAGATCTCATGCAGTTCACTGCCTTTCCTGAAGGTGGGGCTAGTTTGCATCCCGATCCTATCCGACACTGTAACCCAGGGGTAGGCAACCTATGGCACGCGTGCCGAAGGCGGCACGCGAGCTGATTTTCAGTGGCACTCACACTGCCCGGGTCCTGGCCACCGGTCCGGGGGCTCTGCATTTTAATTTAATTTTAAATGAAGCTTCTTAAACATTTTAAAAACCTTATTTACTTTACATACAACAATAGTTTAGTTATATATTATAGACTTATAGAAAGAGACCTTCTAAAAACGTTAAACTGTATTACTGGCACGCGAAACCTTAAATCAGAGTGAATAAATGAAGACTCGGCACACCACTTCTGAAAGGTTGCCGACCCCTGCTGTAACCTTTTGTAACCTCTATGTTGAAATGTCCCCAATTAATATTGAGTTGTTCAAGACAAGGGTGCCATAAAATCCAACTTAGGTTTCAGGTTCGAGCCTCTAGGTTGGTTACAGAATTTGCTTAGTAGAGAACCACTAGGTGACACTTTAATGCTAAAACTAAACTTTTTTTAAAAATGGAAAATGATCAGCTAAGCAGACAGGCATGCAAATGCCACTTACAATCCATTATAACACTAATTAACATTAAACTGCCCCTTACCACAATTATATTTTCACCACCTCCTTATTGGCTATTTACAATACACATTATTTCAATGAACAGCTGTCCCAATGTCCTTCCCGTTTGATCAATATAGGTTGTCTTATTAAAATGCTTTCACAATTCTCCAAAACACTCATTTAAAAACCTTGCTCAAACCAGTTCTTAGCCAATCATAAAGGTCACCCCAGCCTGGCTCATGTCCTTGCTAACTCTTACTTGCTCATAACACGGTGTTTCCAACTTATCTCTAACTTTCTCACACTAGCAACTTCAATTTCCCATACTCCTCTACCCTCAAGCTGATTTAGGCCCCAACCCTAACTTGAGCATAAACCATTCTATAGGCTACACCCCTCCTACATTGCAAGACCCTGAATTAGTGGAGGTGTTTACTTGTTTCTCGTATTTATTATCATTTGTATTAAATTGGCACCAAGCACCCGCAACTGCGATCCGGACCCCATTGGGCTGGGTTTAGGGCATACACAGTAAGGCCCAGATCCTCAAAGGTATTAAGGTGAAGCCAATGGGAGTTAGGCACGTAACTTCCTTTGAGGATTTGGGCCTAAGTGACAATCCTGGCTACGACAGCTTTACAGATGGGGAACTGAGGCACAGAGAGGTTAAGTGACTTGTCCAAGGTCCCACAGGCCATCTGTGGCAGAGCTGAGAATGGAACCCAGATCTCCTGAGTCCCAATGCAGTGCTTTAACCAGCCTCCTCTCATCTCTTCTTGTCTCAGCCACTGAAATGGAGGCCTGGCCCCTCTTCCTGTGGGGAACAGCTGACTTCTCACAGTACAGAAGCTGGGCTCTTCCTTGGTGCTGTTAGTCACACAGTCTCAGCATTGTGTTTTGTTTCCTCAGACAGTCTGTAAAGTCTGTCTCGCTGCTGTTTGCAACCCTTCCCAGCCCGTTCTGTTGAGTAAACGCTCTTGTGAGTTGGGGTCAGCGTGTGCGAAAGGGGTGGCAGAAAAGCATTTCACATACATTTAAAACTAGCCTGCAGCGTGGGTCTGAACTGTTGTCCTATTGCAGGGATCCTGCTGCGGGAGGATTAACACAAGTCAACTTTCCTTTGAATTTGTGAACGAGTCTGTTTAAAGCAGGCTCAGGACTGTTTCTCACCCCATCTGCTGTCTTCGAAACGCTTAGCCATTGCATATCTTCCCC